>JAULLD010000007.1:32624-65330 GCA_035668095.1 Sarracenia minor
CTCTTTCATTACTTCATTCTTTCCATATCCCTCTCCTTTGTTCTCAGTTACTCATCAAATGGCACTCAGTTCATATCTTTAAGTTCGATCATTGACAAGGTTCAAAGAAAGGGTGGGCCATTGATAAAGAATCGATTCAAAACCACAATGCTAGCAGATGGCGGGCCTCCGCTTTTCTTTTCATTAATGAAACCTGCCAGTTATTATGAACTCAAATCAAAAGGACAAAAAATTAGGATTTTTCAGGTCAAAAGAAAGAAAAAAAAAAGACGTGGGTGGCATTATGACTGGGGTCTCAGTTAGAAAGGTTCTTACAATGTTCGTTCAATCAAGCAGCATTCTTCTTTTTTTTTCTTAACTTAAGGAGAGGGGGGAGGGCTTTCTAAGAAGGGCTTGGGACCTATGAACGGAACAACACAACAAACATGATGAAATGAAGAAGAATGAACGGGAGGCGTCGGAGGAAGGACTGACGAACTACTTACTTGTGTTTGGTTAACTACTTTACTGACTTGGGGGGAACTGACAGCCCCGGGCTTTTTGAGTTAGTAGATTGGATTGCTGATTGTATAGCCCAGGGGCACGAACCAGCGGAAATTAGGGTTTCTAATTAGAATCTTACTACGAGGCAAAAGGAAAGGCTTGTGGGGCTGCTCTCCCCTGTCCTTGCAACGCTATACATCAAGAATGGGCGCAAGGGTTAAATTACTAATATTCTAAGTAGCAGGGCTTCTATGATTGACATTGTGAACTCACTTACTTCCTTTGCAAGCATGCATACTATTAACGAATCGATAATAGGAATGGAATGATGAACAGGCTAGGTACATGAGCCTTTCAGGAGTAGTTAAGGGACATCAAGCCAAGCATTCGTCCACCACCTCAATGTCAATCGAAGTCGGAACGGGCTTATGCAGAGATCTTCTCAGGAAGAGAGGGCCAAAGGAGATACGCTTGGAGGTTACGGATACGGCTTTCTAGCGGGGGCCTGTCTATTCCCAATGCCCATAGTTCTCACTGGAGGGTGGTGCCTTGCTTTCCAGAGTGAGATTCCTCCTTTAGAATGATAAAAGGGCCTTTGACTCTGTAGGACGTTTCAATGTTTTTCATACGGGCATGGCCTTCCAACAAAGAGAGGATCGTCAGATCCATCGGCTATCGCTTCCTTGTCAATCGGCGAAGTCTACCTCACCTAACGCATAGTAGATATTGAGGAATAAGCTGCCAGTCCAACTTATAAATAGAAAGGACAAGGGGCTGGAAGAGTTAGCTTATGAAAATGAGACAACCAAGAGAGAAATGCCCTATATTCTTTCATTTGGATTGGAACTCGAAATCGACGTTGTGGGGAAAAGTGGACACTCGGCTCGGGAGAAGCAGAGATAGGGATAGGCACGGTGCTCTTCCCATACTTAGCAGTAGGTTTCACGGTGGGAGCTCTTTTGGCAGAGCAAGTCGTCATGACTGCAGAAAGGCTCTCTTTATTGGATTCGAGGTTCATATTCCGATGTCACTTCTTTGGAATTGGAATTGCCCTTGGTTCGTGTAGCGAAAGGGGAAAGCTCTTTCTTCTAAATGCGTCTCTCTTTCTCGCAGCGCTGTGCCCGGTGATCAACAAAGCATTATTGAAAGAAGACAACAACGGGAATAGCCCTATAGTTGACTTCCCCCGTGACTCTCAACTAAGACAGGGCAGGGGAAGATCTCTTATGCCTTTGATCCAATACCAGGTACCGGGTGAATCATATCGAGCGAAGAACCCTACCTTGCTTTCGTATCGAAGCGATCGGGGAAAGGGGCTTACCCGGACCGAGCAAGTGCTTTCACGGTCTGCTATTCCTGCTTCAAAGCATTTGCGCACCTTTCCTTTACTACGATGGATGACCCACTACTGGAACTATGCTCTTTATGGGTGGGACTACTCCACTACTGGGAGAGACCCTGTGACTTCTGACTGATCCAGAGAGAGCAAAGACTGACGGCGACTTTCATATGGTGGGCAGGGCTATTCCTTTATCCCTAGTGATTCTCCGGGATTTCCGCTCTATCTCTCGGCTCTCTCTTCCTGAATTCTCGATTACTTGTCCAACCAGACGAGATGCGTTGAATGACCAAAGCAGAAGAAGGCATAGTGATCACTGACCCAAGCATAGGGATTTCATTTCCTAGCAACAAGAAGAGAGGCTTGATACTCGCATAAGCACGAGTTGATCCATTAGATAGTAATGTTGGTTGAGCTCTCTCCAATGCTCCTGTTTAGCCTGTTCCGATCTTCCTCAACGGTGGAGGAAAGTCCATATAGCACTTCTTCTATCCTTCTCTCTCTCGCTAAGCCTGACTTCGGAAGTCGACTCCTAGCGAGGGAGTCTCCTTCCCTAACAATAAGAATAAGAAGTCCGCCTGCTAAACTACCAGTTTGCTTTCTAGACCAATAGAAGAGCCTAAACCAAGAGTGGAAAGAAGATATAGGGGCATCAAGATAACTAATGAATCTTTTCTGCACGGAGAAATAGGCAACGAAACTCAATTCCCTTTTTAGGTTCCTTCACTTCATAGGGCTCTCTTTAGGTTTCATAGCAAGGGAACGGGGTAGCAATAGTTGCAAACGTTAGGAACGAAAGAAGCCTTCCTCGGGATCTGAAAGAAATATCTTCTTATTCTTCACGTCAAGCTGTCACACGGATTTCGCTTTCCAACTTCATCTTGAAAACAAACCCCTACGGCTCTTGACTGCTTGTCTTCCCCGAACGGAAACTTCGGACTCAAGTCCTGCACCTCCACCCTCGTCCCTAAAAGACTCCTAAAAACACTATTCAGTCACTCAGTCCTGTAGCCATGTCGGAACTTTGGGACCTTCCTCACGAAAGTACTTTCCTGAACCTTCTGGCTCATCAACTACGGGAAAAGGACTTCCTGGAAAAGCACTTAAAAGAATGGAACCTTCGGACTAGAGTCCGGGAACAGAAACCTCGGACTCACCTCGTTCTCATGGAGCTTCCCGTCAAACCTTCTGTCGGCCTCAAGGACTACCAATGCTACGTCTCCTTCCCACATCGTTTGAGAGCGACCTCCCTTTCTTGTAATCCCGTTTTTCTTGAATAAGAGGAGATTGCTGAGGGTGAGGAATATGATTGTGTTGTATGGGATAGAATGCTCTAGGGCGCCTAGGCTTTCTTCTTCTATTTTCATTTGCGCATTTCCTCGCCCTAAGGTTCCTTTGTTGTGATATTTCATTCCCCTTCTTGCCTTTGGAAAGAAACTCCCCGGTCTCTTTCTGTCCAAATACTCATGTGCTTCGGAGGTTACAACCTTCGTTGATGTTATTTCAACTCCACTTTGCGCTTATCTAATAAGTCAATTCTATGCCATTCAAATGGGAATCCTTTCTTCTGACCCGTATTGGGAAATCTCACTATTGGCTGCGGGTTCCTTTTCTTTCTTTCAAGTCAGGTCTGTAACTTGAGCGTCGGCCTCCTCGGTCTCCCTTTCACTAGGGGGTTCCCAGAACAGAATCCTATGACTCATCAAGTCCCAGAACATAACCCTCTTAGTCCCAGTCCCATCTCTTAGAACTCTTGTTCGTGTCCCTTCATTCGCCCTTTACTAATAACTAAGACTAATCCGGCTCGGGTTCGCCCTACTAGAAGAAAGGCCTCTTTCGAGTGTCTAAGACTGCCTTCTTCGATTTCACTTTCGGAATCTCATAAGAGAACTTGATCGCCTTTATGAATCAGATGAAAGTGAGATAGCAAGCAAGAAAGTTGGTCTATCGAAGGTGAGTTGGAAGAGTGGGAATTGGTTGAAGGTCAAAGCCATTAAAAGCTACACTCTCATGGAAGAAAGACGTAGCGAAACAACAGAATGAATGGCTGCGAGCCAGCAGGGTAGGGCACCAGCTTCCATTACAGCAACTTCGCCCTACATAAGGGAATCGAGGTTTGGAACCCCCTTTCTATTCGAATGAGAAAATCCGAGCATCCTGGTAAGGCAGACGTATCAATCCATGCGATTCATTCATTAAGAAATGGACGGGTGTGAAGACCGGGCAAGGTTGTGCTATCTCCTTGTTCAGCCCTACAAAGTCAGTCCTCAAAGTCCTACCTTATTCTTCTCGGATTTTCCATTTCATGATTGCAAAGGCACTTAATGGATAGAAATGTGGTGATCGATCAAGTCTATGTTACGGGTAGATTTGTACATGAGAAGGAGACTGCGGGCCAGCCACTTCTGTCTAATAGAAAACCACGCCCCTCAAAACAATGCTCCTTACTCTCGCTAAAAAAATTAGAATACTCTATACATATCCCAAGTGAGTTGGCTGAAAGACCCAGAAGTCGAGTCTAGAGGGGTTTAAGGATAGGAATTCCAACAGCAAAGAACCTAGCTACTGGGCTACTCGGCTCGGAGAGGACTACTAGCTGGCTAGATCCAATCTATTCTTTTCTGGCTTTCTCTTTCAAAATACGGGCGACTAAAAGGATTCCGAAACCACAGGAAAGAGTTCATTTAGCCCCGACCTTATTACCGAACTAAGGGATCTGCCTATCCGGTATGTGAGGCAGTCAATGACCCAATGAATGCCTATCGGAAATAGTGAATGCCTATATTGCTATAACCGGACGAGAGGTTGATAGCATCAAGTAACGTCCGCCTGTACTTTCTTATGGTACTTTTATTACCGAAGTTGGGATTTCCTTGCTTTGATCCCCCCTAACCCCCAGCGGGTATTCTTAAGCTAAATGCATACAATAGAATAAGAACTAGGATTAAGTCACTTCGCTTAGTAGAGTCCTGGCTTCCTTAAGTAAGGGTATCCCTAAAACGATATCTGAAAAAGGTTATTAGATGAAGGATTGCATACCGGAGAATCGCACACTATATAACTGGGGCTATCTTTGCTTGCTTTCTAAATAGCTGCCTTGATAAGAAGAACTAGCTTCCCGAGGGGACCATGAATTCCTTCTATTAGCGGGTCAGGTACGACAATGAGACTACAAGAATGTCTTGCTTCTTTCTTCTTTGTACAAGTATGCCTCTCTTATCTGCAAGTTCACTAAGGAGTTCCAGCTGTAGCTAACAGTGCCGGTAACTAGCTTGCTGCTGGGTGAGTTCTTGATTCCGAAAGCTACAGCGAAGTCAGTGAGGTTGGATCCCCACATTGAAATAGAATCTTTTCCCTTACAGAGTTCTTGTTGTTAGTGTAGCTAGATACCTTTAATAACTGTAAGTTCTTTAAGTAGTTCCTGCTCTTGCTAACAAGGGAGATTGAGATTTCTAGAGAACTTCTTTCTTACAGAACTATTTGACTCTCTGGCTAGTTCCCTATTCCTTAAATTAAAGAAGTAGAGTGATTTAGAATCCAGGAATGTAACTTGTGCTCTACCTTTTTCGAAATCTCAAGGCAAGTCGGTACAACAATGAGCTAAAGCAAGCTTCTCGCTTTATTACACTAAGGGGTTCGGGGGAATAGAACGGAACTTATGTTACTAGCCCCGCAGGGAACAGCCTTCAAGTAGAAGGTGGAACTCGTGGAAGTAGGAACGTAAGTTGGCTGTTAAGGAGAGAATGGATAAGCGTGGTAGAACTAAAGCAGTTGCTCGGAACTCATTTGACTTCCCAAACCGAAACAAGCTAGTAGCGAAAGACGCTATCCAAGCCGGCATAGCGAATCAAACCTAAAACAAGCTTGCAAAGCAAGTCTAAAGCTGTAACTTGACTGTCTATGCCCTTAAGCAAGTCAACCAAGAAAGTAGCTATCCAAGCTATCCCCGAAACGAAAGAGGAACGAGACCGGCACGAACCAAAGAGGAAGTCAAGTCATCCGAGAAGCAGAACGTCAATCTGACTTCGAGCAGGGCAGTTCATGAGCAGCTATCTCCGACTGAGGTTAGGTCTTCTTTTGCTCTGCTGCTGTTATTCTTCCTTCAACCTGTACACAAGCCAAGGCTTCTCGAAGTCAAGTACAGCAAAGGTAGGGGAAGAAAGGAAAGGGTCATCTCAGGATAGACTCAATATCTAATCGATTATTTTGCCACTCACTTCCCTTTCTCCAAATCTTTCGTTTCAAGCATCAAACGGAAAATAGAAAAAATAGTCATAAGAGAGTAGACATATAAACAAGTAAACCCGGCCCAGGAAGAATGTACCGACACATCATACATATGAGACTGAAAGCTTCGTCTACCCTGTCTCTTGTGAAAAATTCTGTATTGATCGACCTGTGTGACACTAGCCAATCAATTCATTCAATCGACGAACTGGTCGGGATGATAACCAGAGACTTTTCCTGTTCTTGGAGCTCAATCACTAAGGCAGGCTGCTTTCCGAGTCTCCCCATTTCTGTATTTAAAAATATGGGGATCCCCCCTATCCCCTGCTAGCTGGATAAGGTGGGTTTGGATGGTCATGCCTTTCGGTCTCTGCAATGCTCCTGCCACCTTTATTAGACGACTTCTTAATTCTATTTTCAGGTCGGTAAGATTGTGGTTATTTATTTAGATGACATCCTTATCTTCAGTACCACTTGGGAGGATCATTTGCAGCACGTGCGCACAGTTCTTGAGTTGTTGCGTCTTCATAAGCTTCAGGTAAAACGCAGTCAATCTTCTTTTTGGGCAAACCTCTATTCCGTATTTGGGCTTTGTGATCTCTGTTGATGGTGTTAGTCCGGAGCCTTCCAAAGTGTGTGCCATTGCAGATTGGCCAGCGCCTTAATCAGCCCTTGCTCTCAAAAGCTTCATGGGGGCATTCATTTTGATCGCCGCTTCATTGCTCACTTCTCTTAGCTTGCTCGGCCTTTGCATCACCTCGGTAATAAGAAAGACACCTTTTGTTTGGACCCCTTTGGCTCAGCAGCAGTTTCAAACTCTTAAGCAGGAACTTTGTTCTGCACCTGTACTTCGATTGCCCGACCTCAGGTGCCCTTTTAAATTGAGACCGACCGATGCCTCTCAGTATGCAATTGGTGCAGTGCTTAAACAGGGAGGTCATCCCATTGCTTATCATTTGGAAACTCTCTCAGACGCTAAACTCAACTACAGCACCTATGATAAGGAATTAGATAGTATAGTCCAAGCCTTAAAACAGTGTTTGGTTGCCTTCCTCTAAGGTAAGGAGAGAATTTCAGCTGCATTCCCGCGTTTTTGCGAGAAGTTTAGGTGCTACAAGTAAGTAAAGAGAAGTATATATAGATTCCTTTTGTAGGATATATTCTCTCTTTACTTTGGCATGGGTTATGTGAGTGAGCATAGGGTTAGCTTAGGGATGAAAACCAGCCCAGCAGACTAACGTAAAGGGAGTTAAGAACCAGGTTCAGGAGCTCATACTATGGATCCCGGCCTTAGGAGATTCTCGTACAGGGAGGTATGAACCAGCCCGCAACTCAATCCATCCCTTTTTTTTCCAATGCTTTCAATCGCGGGCCAAGCTCCCAGCATTCCGCTTAGATGCCCATGGGGAAGATATGCAATCCAGGCAGCAGTTGACGTGTATCCCACTCCAATCGCCCCCGCCTCCCGGTGAAGCAGTTCTCGTTCGAAAGGTCCAGTTGAAAGGCAAAGAAGTAGTATAAATCTGCTCCCATCTTTGGCAACACTACTGTTCCCGCACCAAATCCTGTCATCATCACCATACCTGAAAACCAACAACCTCCACAGGGGAGGAAAAACTTGAAAAGGAAGCAGAAGAGAAGAAGGTGACTACAAAGCTGGAAAGCCTCGAGGAGAAGGTCCGCAGCCTTAATTGTGGCAAAGATCTTAGGTAAATAAGGAAGAAAATTAATACAGAGGCGAGCTGGATTCTTATCTTAAGTGGGGGGGGGCAGGGAGGAAAGCACGATAGGAGGCATGTCTCGGGCCTAGGTGACAGCATAGAACTTTAGAGGTAGGCTAGAAAGGAAGGAAACTAGGACTGGTCTAAGCACAAAAAGTCAACGACGGCTCACTCAGTCAAATTCGTCAAAAGAGTCACAAAAAGAGAAAGAGAGTGGCCGGTAGAGGTCTTATTGCCCCAGCAAGACACTTTTTCTTTTTGAAAGATAAGATTAAGCAAAACCTATAAGCAAAGCTGCCCTCCCTAAGCCTTAAAAAACGGGGCTAAATTGACGAACCTACCTCTTTCTACGTTCTACGAGCGTTGGAACTTCAGTACCGAAACTGAACTACTGGCTTTCTTCGGTTCCTTCTCTGGTTCGGGTGCAGGTTCAACTCCACTGAAATCTTAACAACCAGCTGTTCCTTCCTTCATTGAAAACCTCTGACCGGACGTACCGTCTTCCCCAATCCCTCAAGCCAATTACCCTTTTTGCCGAATAAAAAAAAGAAAGATAGGTTCTCCTTCTATTTCAAACTATCGATTCCCCGCACGGAGTCATTTATGTTATGCTGTTGTTAACAATAAGTACTCGAACTTAAGCTTTTTATACTGTTGTTATTGCTGCTTTTCCCTGGATAGCTTTCAGAATTCAGGGAAGAGCGGGTGAAGAATTAGGAGAATAACCGGTCGCTTATACAGCAATCGAGCAGTGCTGTATTCCAACACCAACGACCATTCCTCCCTGCCAATCCGGGCACGGGGACCAGGGAACCGTACGAACATATGCCATCCATCTCCTACAAGCCCCCTGCTCTAGCTGGGTAAGAAGGGGTCTACTTGCCCAACCAGCCCTCTTTATGGCCTATTCAATCATCTCCCTTCCCGGGGAATTAGATCCGCAGCTCCTCTCGATACGCGATAGCCTCTGCCTGTGATTGAGAAGCGGCGTTTGTACACGTTTCTCGTTTATACTAGTCTGGGGAGATAGGAGAATCTTCGAGAATTCGGCAATTCTATCTTGAAGATATTCCAACTAAGGGACAATCATCCCTAGTTTTGTCCATTCTCCCCTGGTTTGGAACTAGCAATGAGTCCCCTACAACGCGCAATCGCTTGATTCAAATTTGCGCTGCTCTTAAACCGGCAATGCATGCTTTGTACTCCACCATATTGTTTGTGCAGGGGAAGTTTTTTCAATGCAATGCCAGCTCTGGAGAAATCAACACAGCTCCTAGTTTTCGTCTCCATTCATGGTTCCAGCAAAATACAGTGTCCATTCAGCTTCTTCTGGCTTCTTCGGTGGCAAATCTGTTCTAAGGGCTTCAACATCGGGGAATTTATGTTCGGCGAGGTGGTCTGCCAATCCTTGTCCCTTGATGGACCTTTGCGTGACATATGGTTTGTCAAACTCTGATAGCAGAATCAAAACACTTCTAAGTACTTTAGAGGGTCCATTCGCGCAAGGAGCTTGACCGAGTGAGCGAGCATAGTGTGTAAAAACCTCTGGGTGGCCCAAACAAGAGCCAAACAGGTCTTCTCAAGGGGCAAGTACCTCGTTTCAACATCTGTAAATCTCTTGCTCATACCGTATATAGCTCTCCTTCCTGTGTCGTCATGCTGCCCAAGGACACAACCCATTGAAGTTTCTGTAGTTGATAAGTAAAGGAGCAGGGGTTTGCTTTGCCTTGCACCGGTAGAACGAGGACGGGCGGATTTGCTAAGTATGCTTTGATACGATACGACCAAAAGCCCGCTGACATTCGTCATTCCACTTGCCATCTGAATTTTTCCGTAGTTGCTTAAAGATGGGATCACTTTCCCGACGTTGCTCACTAGGGATGTAGCGATACGTCTTCTTCATGCTTGGCCTGCGACCTGCTTCTTCTTCAATATTCTTATTTTCTTTTTTCCGAGAAAGCCATTTGATCCGGAGGTGTAGGAGCAGGCTTTCGCAACTCCTTAGTTGGCTCCAAATCGAATTTAGAATCTGCATAGAATGCTTCTGTCGTCGTGAAAGGCTTGGTATTTGCAAAGATCCTCTTGGTTTCTCCGTGGGGAGTCTTGTACTTAAAACACTGAAGCCATATAGAGGGCACTACTTTCTGCTCGTGCAGCCAAGGACGTCCCAAAAGAACATTGGTTGAGTAGTAGCAGGAAGGACAGGAGTAGACTCGGTAGTAGAAGCAGGGTCTTTGATCATCCGTCGATCTAGTTCAAATGGAATCCTATTTCTATGCCTTCCGAAACTAGGTTTTATGCTTGACTTTAACCTTCCCCTCCCCCTCCCCCTTCCGCGAATCCCCTTCTCTCGTTACTTGTTCCTTACCTCGCTCCATTGAAATGAATGCATGTCCCCCAAGTGAAAAATAAATGGTAAGCACGGTAAGCAACGCCAGCCCGCAAACGGTGGGGAGCAGTACCACCAGATCGGACAATTAGGAACTAAACGCATAAAATGACGTAGATAAGGAAGTCGATGATATCACTTCTATTGGACGGGTGTTCGGGTGAATGTGCAGTCCCGCGCTTTGGCTTAGTCACCATCTCTTATAGCTTCAGTTAGGAGTTCAGTTGAATTGTGAGTGTGAGTTCATCTTAGCACACAAGAGGCCGTCAAGAATGCAGTTAGCGGTCATCGATGAACCGAGCCGGGTTACCAGTTCTCGCTCCACCTTTTCGACTTAGTCACTCTCTCGTCGTTCCTGAGAGCGGATGTCAGGATTGAACAAGAAGAGTTGCTACGTGTAACATAAAGAAGACTTTGAACCAGGGCTTCCTCTAACAAGAGAAGAAGCCGTTAGCAGTCGGTTTCGGTTTAATACCAATCTCCCTATTCTGATAGCAGAGTAGTGTTAAAACCAATAAGATAAGTACGGGCGATGCCCTAGTCTTTCAACACAGTCAACATCCTCGGTTTAGCAGTCAAGTGCCCAGTTCAGTCATAGGTATTCGTTCTTTGAGTCGGTTTAGTTACAATCTCAGTCCACGGTGCATCCCGAGCACCATTAGTCTCACTATCTTTTCCCTTTCCTTTCATGGTCCGGGTTTGCTTCTGCCCGGGCTGGTGACCTTTCCGATGTTGCGATGATCTGGGTGGCTGCCCCTGCTCGGGAATGGGTCCATATGTGGGTTCAGGAGGAGGAGGACTTCGACTCCCAACTCTTTCTTGATCAGGGAGTTGCTGCTCTTTGAATGTCAACAGCTTGTTGATTCCTTGCGAGAAGTAAGAAAACGTCAGTTGATGCCACCATCGGACATACTCCAATACCATCTTGCCCTCTCTGTCATCCGGCATTATCACGAAAGCAGCCCCGGTGCCCTTTCTCATCATATGTGCCCAGTACCCCGCCAGTTCCGAAAGGTTAAAGATGAGGCGCTTGACGTCGTGACCGGGTGCCAGAATGGATTGGTCAAAACAAAATGGTCTTGCAAACCGGTGGGGATTGTACGGTTCTGCCCGAAGCACCTTGCCCTGCCGTAACGTCAGAATGCCGCATCGCATGGAGATCAGAGACTATCTTTGATGCATTTTCACAACAGCAATAAGTAGCAAGGGCCCTTTTCATCGACCTTGTCGACCAATCATACAAGATTTAGGGCATCTCTTAAATACCATGCTTGTAGGGCCGCCACGTGAAGCTCATCGGATGACAAATAAAGAGCCTGGCCATCTTCGCATCGAACTTCCCGGCTTCAATGTTCTCAATTGCAAGCATCTCCGGGACATAATCTTTCAGCTTCCCCAGGTCCGGAAGCGGCAATCTCATATACAGCTTAGGAAAATACTGGTCCAGCCATGCATAGAAGTAGTGGACCGGGAATTCCGCATTGCACAGGCCTGGACCCACTTTCTCTTGGGCAACAGCGCCCAAACCGTAATAAATGCTGGCAAGGACGGCCGGAGCTATGGCTACTCTCTCTCCCTGCACCAAGAACCCGGCCATGACGAATGTTTCCGGGCGAATGACGTTGCTGCGGTTGTTCGGAAGGACAAAGCGGCTCAACCAGAGAGCCAAGAATGCGGCTAAGTCGTCTCACTTGAGAATTCCGGAGTCGGGCTTCGGTAACCGGCAGCAAGAACTTCTTCTTCTCCAGCATATTATGCCGCTGGACCTGTGGTAGAATGGAAGTAGGCCATCTCTTTCCTTGGGAGGACGAGCTAGTACAGCTAGATAAGAGGGTAGCATTTGAGTACCCCTCCTTTCATCTCGGTAGTAGGATATGTGTTGTATAACCTTTTCTTTCTTTCGATGGAAGCGCTAGGCAAACCTGTAACAGAATACGAGTCGAGTAGCAGATCAAAAAGAAAAGGACTCAATCCTTCTCCCTATGGTCGAGCACTACTCCGCACCCTCTGCTCTTTTTCTTTTTCGGCTGATGGCTATCTTCTAGGGAAAGAGAGTTAGGAAATCGGGTACACGAGAGCTTTCGAAAGGCAGACGAGGAAGGTTGCCCAATTTGCTTAAGACAAAAAAGAGCACACCAAGGGCTACTAGAAGGTCTCCCCTCGACTCCATTCCTTTCCAATTCGAATTAGAAGCAATCTAGGAAGTATGATTAGAAGTATGAAGTCAAAAAGGAAGATTTGTGAACAATGAATGTGGATATAATTTTGAAATGAGTAGTTCAGATAAATCAGATAGAATAGAACTCTCGATTGATCCGGGTACTTGGGATCCTATGGCTATGGATGAAGACAGGGTCTCTCTTGATCCCATTGAATTTCAATCGGAAGAAGAACCTTATAAAGCTCATACTGATTCATTCGTATCAAGGATTGGATTCACTGAGGCTGTTCAAAGAGGGAGAGGTCAACGAAAGGCAAAGGCTATTCCCATAGCAATTGATTGGGCTTATGGATTTTCAGTTTTCTTATGGGGTAGTATGGGATCCGTAGTAGGCGATAAAATCACACCCCTTTGATCGAGTATGCTACCAATCCATTTTGACCTCTTATTCTAGTCTGTGCTTACGGAGGAGCACGCATGCAAGAAGGAAGTTTGAGCTTGATGCAAATGGCTAAAAGATCTTCCCCTTGAAATGCCCTTTCTATTCATATGATTCTCAATCAAATCAAAATCTGTCTATCCATTCTTACAGCTACTACTCTACTACTTGTGGGGTGACGGCTAGTTTTTCTATCTTGGGGGATATCATTCTTGCCGAACCCAATGCCTATAATTGCATTTTAGGGTAAAAGAGGGAATTGATTCAAGATCCCCTTGCGCCCTACAACCCGAAAGTGACTCTCTATCAAAGCACCTGCGGTGGGCTAAGCGCAAGGAGTCTTAGAGTCTCGATACTGGCTAACGGAAAAAGAACGGCAAAGAAGTAGTTGTTCTACAACCCCCGGAACTGTACGCATCGCTTTTCGAAACAAGAAGTGGTTTCTTTTCTCTAAGTCGCTCTGCGAAAACGGTTTTCTGTCTACGAGCGCCTGTCTGCCTTCACGAACGTATAGTAACTCACTAGCCCTAAACCGTAACTGAAACACTATCTTTTCCAACCAAAGCCGCCATCCAGATTCAGAAGCGGAAAGAGTTTACTGAAGAGGCTTTCATCTACGGCCTCCCTAACTAGAAAGAAAGAGGGGATCAAAAAAGCTTTCAACTAGTAACGCCTTGAATAACAACGGCTAAAGTGAAAAGCCTACCGCCCGTACCTGTTCTCTACCCGGACCTAATCCAAGCACTGAATCGATCAAGTTGGTTTCCGAGCGGGTTCCGCTTTCATAACTAATAAGGCGTAAAAGAAAGGTCTTTTCTTGAAAGGTATATTCAAAGAAACTGAGCTTACCAAGAGTTCCGGAACTAGAGAGATAAGAGATAGGATTTGTTCTCCATACGAGGGAAAGTACTTTTCGTCTATCTGATCTCCTTGACCTGAGTCTCGGTTTTAGCGATATTCGTTCCTTCTCTCAGGCTCAAGCTCTGTCTGGTCTTCCTTCCCCATTCCCCACAGGCTTCCGGGAGTGCCGGCTCTGTACTCTGTTCGGACCATAAGACTTGCAACACTGACTTACCGAAAAGACTGACTGCTTTCCGACTTTTCGTTCTGCCCCTACTAGTAAAGGGGCTTTAGCCTTACAACAAGCTTGACTTAAAAGGCTTGAAAGAGTTTGATCTATGATACGCTTGAACTGAACTATCAGTCCTAGAAAGAACCCGCTTACCGTGACGGAAGAAAGACGGATTTCTTCTCTAAGCAAAGCCTATAAGCAAAGCGACTCTCTAAGCCAAGGTTCCCTTTTTTCCCAGTGCGGAAATTCGTCTTCTTATGCCATTACTATATACCAGACTCTTTTGCGAAATACCAGCAGAATCTCACTTGGTCATCCACCCAGATAAGTCCTTATACAAAACCCCTACCGCTTGCATTGGTTAGTAGATCCCCGCATCATCGCTCGGAATCAGAGAAGAAGATAGCAGCCCTTGTCCCTCCGAAGTAGCAGTTGGAAGCTTTAAGTAAGTAGGGCCCATCGGTACCAGTGAATGGATTTATTGCCCTACCTCTATCTCTCCTTGGCCTTGGACCTTCCTTTATCAGCGGAAAGAGGATACGAGGAATCATCATCAGCGGGCGGAAAGAGAAGTCCGAGCTTATTTGCCTAGAATCTCTATACTAGTAGCTGTACAAGGCAGTACAATGCTAGTGAGCAGACCACTTTAACACTGGAGGATTCGATGCGGGTCCCCTAATTATATATTTATAGGCACTTGGGCCTCCTGGTAGACCTTGATAGAGCTTTCTGGGCTTCGTCAGTCTTCCGGCCTTTGTCCCTCACCGGCACATCAAAGAGAATACAATCTTGGCCCATGAAATCATCCACACTATGAAGTATAAAAGAGAAGAGAAAGGCTATTACTGGGAGAACTTTCTAAGTAGTCAACCTCCCTCTCCTCGGTTCACTTCACTCGCTTGCTTGCTTACTTGCTAGTAGTACAGTTAGAGACAGGAAAGAAAGGAGTTACTGCAGGAGTGACTACTGCTTGCCTTAAACCCTATTTATTCCCGTTCGTGCGGTTAAGAGCTAGTACCGCTAAGACAAGAAAGAGCTACTACTGATTCAACTACTTTCTTACTTTACTGCTGTGAATGAAGTCAAGTACTATACAGGTCGTATAAACTATTTTTTACCTTACAATACCCGGATTCAAAGCTGGCAGTAGCCCTTGCTCTCACATCGGAGGTCGGTGTTACGAGGGGCTTTAACAGGCTTTAAATCCTTTAAGAATTCATCACCTGTTAACATAAAAAGTGGAGTTTAAGTTAGTGTTAAATAAGTCAGTGGGGAATAACTTTCTTCTTCGAAACCAGCAATTCAAGATAAATCAAGACTCAAAGAGCAAAGGAATTCACGGGGTTCACTACCAAATACACGGATATGCAACAATATTGCGCTAAGAGATCACTGAAACTTGGACGTCCCTGACTCTATTCCTTACTTTTGGAAGGAATAGCGGGACGAGTGAGAACTTTCATTTAGTAAGAAAAGAATAAGAGGAGTTCTCAATCTCAACGAGATAGAAGCGGATTGTTCAGCAGGGGAGTTAGCACCCCCTTCTCGTTACCCCCAAAAAATTCTTTCGGAAAGAGAGCTCTTTTATCGCGGCATTCTCCCTTTAACTAAATCTAAAATATGAATTATTGAATTCTCGCCCATGTTTGCTCTATACAAGGTGACTGCCCTTTTGGGTGTAACCATCTCATTTATTTGCTGTAGAGCCTCACTCCGGAAACGGAAAAGGGAGGAGGGCCTTCATTCGAACACGATTCCAAGCGAGCGGGTGACGAAACTACCTCGTCATCTAATTCAGTTGCTTCGGAACCCGTCCCTGAGCATGAGGCCCCCCTTGGCGAAGAACTTCCGGGGGTCCCTTCACCATAAGGGGCTCCTGACTTTAACACTTTGCCTGATCTATTCGATTTTGGCAGTCCGGATCTAAATCTGGATGTCAATGAATTTCTCTATCAGCAGGTTTGTCATGAATGATATATATGTAATGATAGGGGATCTCGTTCGTATACACCCTTTGATTCTGCCGGACCCGCATAAGGTCACTCTCTTTGAGATAGTGAGATTCTCTTTCTTCGACGAAGAAGAGGCGAATCTTGTCTTCTTACAAGATCTGTTACAAGATCTAATGACCTTGGGTTCTGACTCAGAATTCTTCCACTGGTTTCTCGAAGGGTTGCAACAATTTTGATACATTTTTTAATTTGTATTGAGCTCTGAACGATTTTTTCTCTCGGCATCAATGCAATCACTTCCCGGTCCGGGAACCCATTCTTGGTCCCACCAAACCATGAACAGTCGACTCAACAAGAGCAGGGGATATCGAGACTAAGACTAATTCCGTCTATTGCTCTAATGCCCTTCCTCCAACAGATTCAATTGCATCGTTTATTCCTATTCCGGCTAAACTAGCTGCTGACTTAACCTCCCCTCGGGTCTACGCCCTCTTTGTTTTAGCATCGGCGATTGAAAGATAGTAGGAGCGCATTCTCTCCATCTCCGTTGGCGAGTCTCCTCCCATCTCAGAAGGAAAGTCTCAACCCTTTGGTACGAAAGTAGGCTATGATTCCCAGAGAGAAAGAAATGGTTTCATATCATATAAAGGCTTGGCACCTAGTTCTCTTTATTGTTGTCGGCCTTATTCGGGCTAAGTTCAAGCAAAGATCAGTCCTTTAAGCTAAAAGCTTAAGTGATCAACTAGAAGATACCACCTTCCCCAATGAAACTTCTTTCCCCGGAGCAGCAACTGAAAGAGAAAAGACCGGGTATGCCTGAAAACCTGAAACGGATTCGTGAACAACAGATAAGAGATATACCCCAGATACCATTTGAACCAGAGCTGAAACCATTGAATTACCCGAGAGACTCGGTGATCTCGGAGTTATTCGAAGCCTGGTCAGAGTACGACTGGTTAGGAGAGGCATGGGTTTTGCCCGAATGGATGAAGTCCATTCTCTCTTACAGGTCTTGGTACTACACTATCGCGGAGGATCTCAAGACTCCCATTGCTTTCGCAGTGGGTACAACCCCCCAAAAAAAACGAGTTTTCCACGCCGCGATGTTTATTTGAAATATGAGCCGCTAAAATTTGTCCCTTTTGAATGCATTTACCCCTATGAACCTGAGGGATGCATACAAGTCTTTGGAAGGCTTATACATAACCAAAGGAATGCTTATAGTGTCTCCATTACCTGATAAAACTATCTTTTCCGGTAAAAATAATGATCTTTCCCTTGTGTTCGGCTATAGCGGAAACCCCCGAATCTAGAGCTTATGGTCTTAAAAGCGTTCCAACCCAGTTCCAACAATGCACTTCTCGGCACATCATCGGTAGGGGAAAGCAGAACTGCTTGACGCTGCATACTAAAAACAACAAACCCGATTCGCATCATTATGCTCAATAAAAGGAATAGGGGAAGCTAAAATAAAAAATATTGGAAGGAAGGGAAAAATGCTTCGAAGATGAATCTGTTCCCCGGAGCTGGAACAACTTGTTCTTCCTGACCCGATTCAACGCCAAAGAATTCCCTGTCGCTACCATATAGTATTCATCTCTCCTGAAGAAAGCATCTGTTCCTTGATCTCTAAGATATTTCATCAAATTCTGTATGGATCCTCAATCACCAATCCTTGCATGAATATGGGTTGTGCTCGAGAGGCTATGAATCGATTGGACCTGCCAATCGAATGAATCGTAACACTCGTAATGATCGACTTTACGAAGATTCCATTGGATTCCGGAAGCTCGTAGCATTGGTCCGGCCCCATTCGCAAACTGAAGAAGCTGGGCGTGCCCGCCGGCCCCTGACCTGCCTCCGATTACTGAAAGTGAATTCGTTTTCTATTATCCTAAGCCGGCCTATCATTCATTGGTTAGGTTTAGGGAAAAAAGCTAGCTGGAAGTCATCTCTTCTTCCCAGTGAAAGCTAAAGGCCCTGGTATAGTAGGAGTGTGGTGCGTGCTCTCTCTATTCTGTAGATGCGCTCCTGGGAAGGGAAGCCGGAATTCTTGATGTAGATCGATCAATCCCGCCCTGTTCAAGTGATCGCCCCGAGCCGAGCGAGATTGGGGATAGCCTTAATGACTGTTCATAATGGGCCCTACCATTTGACGTACGTATGCCATGTAGTTTTTGTTTTTGTACCTTTGCCGTCCCTCAGCCCCTCTCCCACCTTTTCTATCTATCATTAGAAGTAGGGCGGCCGTCGATCGATGAATTGAGAAAGATAGGACCGGGGATTCCATTTCAATAGAGAAAGCTATCGATGGTCACATTAGGACGGGAACAAATGGGAAGTGTGCCCCCGGTTCTATTCCTTTTTTTATTCGGATGAGACGGCAGTGAGCAATCGATAGAGAGCAAGGGATTTGAATGAAGTGGAACCGATTTCGAATCAATCGGTCAAATCACTCGACTGCGGAAATGAATCTATTGAAAGAGGCCCATTAGCCCGAACCTTTCGTCGGCCAAAACAAACTCCTATTCTTGGCTCCGGCGGTCTCTTCTATTCAAATTCAAAAAAGTCAGTATGCGGTCCCAAAATCCCCTCCTCTACTTCCTTCTTCTCCTTAAGAGTCGAGCTTGAACTTCTTTCATTCCTGCCTCAATGCCCGCTACTGCTCACTTGACGGACTTCCTAGTAAGGAGAAAGGAAGAAATCCGGGTAGAAGGCAGAGAGAATCCTTTTCTCGCTTTAACCTAAGATTGCCTGGCTTTCGGCCTTCTTCAACTGCATCACTCTTTGTCTTTGAGACTACAAGACGCTTTCCTCACTCAAGCGTGAGCCAGCCTTTCTCCTGGATAGTTCTTCTCTTCTTTTAGTTTAAGTTTAGCAGCTCATTTCGAATCTTTCATCTTTAGCGAATCGGAAGAAGAAGAAGAGTTAATAAAAAGGGCAGGACCAGGAAATCAGAATCCTACCCGAGATTAAGAGCTTAAGAGCCAGAAGGAGGCAAGCACAGTAGCGTCCTCTACCTCAGTTTGAGCCAATCTTTTCTGATCCTCACAGTTGAGCCTTCAACTTCTAGTCCTTTGACCCAGAACCTTACACATAATTGATTTTGCCCTTGCCTGCCTTCCCTTACTCGAATAGGGCTATCCTGCCCCTGTAAGAGCGGTGTATACTCAATCAAAGTTTAGTGGTGAGTGGTGTAGGGGTAAGCGGGATTGGGATATTTGATTGGATTGGACATAAGAGCGGCGGGGATCGAGACCAAGCAAGAAAACGGATGCGCTAACGCCCCTTATAGTTATAGATAGAGCTTTCGCTAACGTGCGCTCACTCCGTTGCTTGTTGCGCTTCAACTCAAAACGAGCCTAATAGGGCTAAGGAGCTGGTGTGCCCAACAAGAAACCATTATTCAAGAAATTGGAACTCAAAGAAATGTTCTCTATTCAACTGCCCATCCATCCTTCAATCAATCAGAAGTAGTATCACATCATTATCGCTGACTTTTCTCTCTATCTCGGGACGGTACCACTGAAGATTGACTTTTAGCCTTTTTGCCTTCTCTTTCGGCGTCAGTCGATGTTCCTTCTTATCCCGATTAAGAAAATGCAACGTTGGATGACAGCCCGTCTGTTGGGGCAAAAACCTTTTCTCCCTCATCGCCGGGCTTCTCGAATCAACTGGGAGCCTTTGACCGGGTCGGACCTCGATCAGGGTTCCTCATAGCTGCACCGTGGAAGATCAACTTGTCATTGACTGTCAAAAGGTTTTAAAGCCTCGGAGACAGGCTTTTCAAACAGAACTTTGGATGAAGAAAGAGGGGATTGATGGCTTCAGCAAATGATTCAGGTTCATGAGAAGATTGAACTGACATGAGGTAAGCTCGATGTTTTGGGGAAAACGATTCATAAGATAAGATAAAAATCCTTCAACGGGATAAGAAACTTGAGAGGATCGACGAACCTGAGAGAGGGATCCAGAATCTGAGGAAGCGACTGGGCTAGACTGCTGATCTTCTGGAGTAGTCTGACCCTGGGTGTAATCGCCGCCGAGAATAAACATGCTGTGCCGGGTGACTGGAATCCTCTGAGGTCAGCTGAACAGGCTGACAATCGGCAGAAGATGCTGAGCAAAGCTGCTGGCCTGAAGAGTGAGGCTGATCCGTAACATCAACTGCAGAAGAATGAGGTTCGAGTTGATGAACAGGAGAAGGCCGCAATACATCTCCATCACCATTCTCCCCCGGGGCTTATTAATTAGGTTAAGGAAAATATGAGGCGACCCCATTAAAGAAAACATTCAAGGATACATCGAGTCTCTTGGATTTCACGTCATAGCATCTATACCCGGACTGAGCACATCCAAGAAAGACAGAAGTGGTTGCCTTGGGGACAATTTTTATCTTAACTGCGCAGGAATATGAACAAAACAAGTGCATCCAAACACTCGCAAATGCCCATAGTACTGCCCCAGTAAGAAGTTCGTGAGGTGCCGTTGCAGCTTCTTCCCTCTCTCTTCCCCCCCAAAGGAGAGAGATGTCCCGTCCCTTCTTTATGCACATCCATATACATAGCCAGACACAAAGGTGTACAATCCGGTCAAAATCCGCGGTTCTTTAAGTTCATTCACTGTAGGTTCTCTTACTTGCTCTAGTGGCTGGCAAACGCCAACCGAGAGGGGAAACGAATGGCTCAGGAATCGACCGGTTCCGAGCAGACTCGTGGAGCTGCAGCTTGGATTATCGTAGAATAAGAGGAGCCGTCTTAGGAAATGACTTAACTTAAAAGACAGATGCCGCCTCTGCGAGGCGAGGGAGCAACTTGTCTGGTCTTGCGGTGCACTCATTCCCGTTACGAGAATGAAATGACGCCCCAGCTCGACTCGAGACCAAGACTCCTTACAACTCGCACCAATAGCGGCACTGAGTGGCCGGAGATTGATTGAAAAGGCAGCCCAGCCGCCCCTCCCCCTCTAGCCGCCTACCTACTCGTGCTCGTAGCTCGATCGGGGGTCAAGACTGTGGTCCGGCGGAAAAACAGAAGTCGTCCGTATCAAGTGATACGTGAATTGCTCAGTAGTGCTTCGCCACTACCGTAGCTGGCGGAAATAGCTTAATGGTAGAGCATAGCCTTGCCAAGGCTGAGGTTGAGGGTTCAAGTCCCTCCTTCCGCTCCTGGCTTCGTCGTTTAGTGGTAACGAGTGGAGTGCATAAGCCCCTGACGAGAGAGGGGCGAGCAGCAGAAGCGTTCGGAGACAGAGATGCGTTTATATAAAATATAACAAGAAATGAAATAATGCTCAGTTGGAGATGGGATTGTTGTCTTTGGTAGTTTGTCTTTGAGAAAAGGAACGAGCAGAAGAGACTATATTCACTATTATAAGTATCAGACTCTATTTAAACCTCCGGGACTAACTAGTCGCTGTGCGCGCAACCCACTCACGTTCCCACTTCGGTGAAGGCCATGTGGGGTGAGTTGCGGTGAGAAAGTGTTGTAAGCAACATTGTAGGCATCACATCTCTCTCTTATATTTATACTTTATGTCTTATATAATTAATTGTAAGAAAGTAGTCAAATAACTACTGAGAGTGAGAGTACGACGTGCGCGGCGCGGAGCTTTCTTAACACTCTTCTTCGCCGCTCGGCCCTCTAAGAGATCGACCTGTTGGCTTGGCTTTCTAGCTGGACTGGTAGCTTGGAGCGAGGAGAACATACGGGAACAACAGACAGACTGGCTTGACTAGTGAGCGAGAAATGAAAGACTAGCTGCAAGTCTAAGAATGGGCCTACTAGACTGGCAAGGTGATCGTTCCGCTACGAGCTGCTGTCGCTCACGGAGACTTGCTACACTCAGAAAGGAAGGCGAGACTGCCGGCACTTACTCAGATCCAGCGTGGACTAGCTAGGTTGGATTGAGTAGTTCGTTTCTTACACTACATTGTGGATTGGATGGCGCACAAAGGTATAAGGCTTTGTCTGATTGCTCACTTTCACTTCTCCTTGCTGCTGTAAGTGAGTTTAGCCTATGAGAAAGCCCATCTGATCTAGGGCTAAGCGAGCGAAGAGAGTACATCGGCTACAAGCCCCTCTAATGCATTTATGCGTGCCGGGCATATCGATGGGAATAAGAGCAGCCGGTATTCGACGAAGGGGAAGCAGCACCGACTCGGAGGAGAGAGCTGTAGATGAGCCGGACGTATCGGTGGATACCGCCCGTGATACCGGATATTAGTGCGGCGGGAAAGAAACTGTATGCATGAGAAGCCGTCCATTCCCTACCCTATAATCTATATGAACAGCCCAACCCATCCAGCTTTTCTAGCGCCATTGACAACACGACTTCGCTCTGCTCATCCTTATGAGGGCGGATTTCACTTTAGTAGAGACTTGGTTCGGTTTCTTTAATGGAAGTGAACTCGAGGGAGAGTTAGACTCCGTTTCAAAAGAAAGGGGATTCTCACATAATGACGATCAAGTACCAGTTGAGGAATATAGATAAGAATAAATTGGGCCAACCCGCGAGCAAGTTGCATTCTACACGGACATTGGAAGTCGATGAAGTCGGTCTCTGTCTCTGTCTTCTCATCAAAGAGGACTCAAAAAGAGGAGGGGAAGGCTTAGAAATAGGGTCTTACTAAGGGTAGCGGGCAAAACAGGGCTTTTCTTTCACTCCAGAGCTATTATAGCGGAAGAGCTACTATTCCATGAGCTAAGCCAGACGAAGGGAGATCTATTTCAGAAAGAGATTTTCTGATTGCGCCGGACTGGTATACTTCTCCTCTTGGCTTTGCTTTAATAGAATATATTCGATTGGAAGAGAAGCGCACCTTGACTCATGCACTCCTAAACTCCTGAAAGCAGGAACTGGTTTGAAAGCTTCACTCATGAGCTATCTTACTAAAGGAATTCCAGTTTCCTAAACAGCCGTCGGGAACAGGCGAGAAAATAGAAGTGTGCCTTTTAATTAAACTAATGGCATCCCTTTGATTGCTTACTTCGCTAGCAAGGTATTCCCGATTGTCATCAGACAGAAGAGGAGTGGCTTTCGACCGCTTTCTTTCTTTATGCTGCTGGCCTTTTCTAGCCTGATAGTGAATGAAAGCAAGGTATGTCGAATTCCGCTCTTGCTTTGAGGACTATAGTCAGTACTTTACCTTTTGCTCTTCTCTTGGAATTCATAATCAATAGCGGGATCTCTCTCTCGACGGAGGAAGTCAGAAAGGAGGTAAGGTAGAGTGTTGCACTTGAAGTAAGCTATTTTCTGCAAATCGTACTATTTCATTCTCATTTATTGCTTGCTTGTTGTTGACTATTATTAGTAATAGTGAGGGATTCAATAGCTTGACTGTTGGAAGTAAGTGAGTAGAGCTGGTTAGTCCAGTCCTGCTTGCTGTTAGGGCAAAGTGGATAGATTGAAACAATGTTCCTGTAGTCTTTCTGATGTGGTCAGCCTTTTGGAGGGGTAAGATCTTAAACAAAATCCTTTCCGTTCCAGGTTACAGTTATCAATAAGCTCGTCAGGTGAAATAAGTCAATCAACGTTTATGGATAGTGGGTTGGGCGGGAGGTAGAGAATAGTTTCCTTCTTTTCAGAGGGGCAAGCACTATTCAAAGTTGGTTGTGAAGGAAATAAGTTAAGCTGGTTGCAATCTATCTTATCTCTACTCCTAACAAGCGAGAGACGGTCAACTCGGACCTTATCCTGATGGTATGCTTAATGACCTACTTCCACCTCCCACCCGGCTGAACCGCCGCGTTCACTAGTTGCCATAAACTAATTGTCGGATTTTTTCCCGTCTATTGCAAGCTCATTATTAGTAGTAGCATTCCTTATGATCAACTGCACTCCCCCCTAAGGTAGGTAGCTGAAATCTATAGTAAAATGGAGCAGTAGAGAAGGATCCTAATGGTTGTAACCAAAAAGGGGTAGTGCCGCTTAGCACGATCCTCCCTGTAAGTACCCTGGCCCAAGTGAGGTGGGACCTCCGAGTGGTGAACCAGTCCTACGAGTGGGTCGAGAGGGCGATCGTCAAAGGATTGATTCTCATGTTGATTATAAGATTCAATGATATTACATCTTGGACGACTTTGTTGTGCAACCTAGTGTACTCCTTTCGTTCTCTTCTTTTGTTATCGCGTGATGCTTACCTTATTATAAAGCTACGGCTACCTTCTCTTTCTTAGGCGAGTTCCTTCTCCCGGAAGCCTAGATAAACAAAGGAAGAAAGCAGCCTCTATAAACTTCTTACAGGACCTAGTAACTACCTACCCTAATGAGGATATCTAAAGTCTAGTTTAAATGCGTAAGAGAGCCCTTCAGGAACTATCAAAGAGAAGGAAAAGGTTGATGAAGATAGGTGCTGCTGTTGATCTCTCCTAGGTAGAAGAATACACAAGGCTGGGCCTAGATCAGAAGGAAAGAGCAGCTAAAGCTGTCTGTCACAAGAGGCCTCCCTTACTCAACTAGAATAGATAGAGTCAGGAAGAAAGTAAGCTGCGGCTAGGGAATACCCTAAAAAATGGGAATGATCTTTACAAAAGAAGAAGGTAAAAAGAAAGGGATGTTTAAATGAATCGAGAAAATCTCGAAAGAAAGGAACCTTTTTCAAGGGCTAAGTTCAGGAAACTCGGGAAGATGAGCTTGCCTGAGACCATTCACCAGGTGATCCCTAGGTTGCAGCAGAGCCGCCTCATAAGCCAGAGCATCAGTAGATCCAGTACCAGTTCTTTCTGTCGATTATGCAGTTGTTGATCCAGAAGCAGTAGAAGCAAAGGATACAGTTCCTATCCCAGCTTCTTTCCTAGGGTTAGATTAGCCAAGGTTTCTGGACCTGACGCTTATACGATAGCTAGGGCAAGGCCTGCGGATAGACTAATTATCCCACCACTATCCCGTTGATTTACCTGTTAAAGAAGTCATTTCAGTCGATCCTAAGGCAATGGAATCTGTCGCAGTTTCCATGCCTCGCTAAGCACCCCTCCCAATTTGATACCCAGCAGGCAGCGAAGAAAGCATACGAGTGAGCCCCCATTCCAGGTATGGTTTGGAATGGGTCATTGACTACTTGATCCTTTGTTTAGTAATAACAATCTCTTTATCCCACCCATAACGCGCTCTTAGAGAGAGTTTAAGATAGCCGAAGCTTTATACGCATTCATATACGAAAGAATCTATCATCTTATTCATCCTTGTCCAATTGAGGGACTGCAAGTGCTAAACGCGGATCCATCTTATATGGTTGGTGATGGTAGTGAAAAAAGTATAGTGACTGCAATATGGAATCTCATGCCTTAAGTTCCTAAAGCGCGAAAGCTATTAATTCATTATAGAACTTGAACGATTATTCAGTAGTCGCTCTATAGTTGTAGTAAAAGCACCACCTGCAGAAGGATTGGTTATTCAAGCTTCAATAGGTTTTCCAACAGAATATGAGACTGGATTACGAGCAACTGGGTCTGCTGATTCAATGAATTCAACTAGGTAAACTGCCTTTGCGCTTTACTCTTCCTCTCAATCTCAAATTGAAAGAGTTCCGTGCGAAGGGATACTAAGTCTACTGAATCTGGGACCGGGGGATCCCCATCAAGAATGAAAGAAGGAAGAAAGGCACCCCTTTTTCTTAGGGGGAATACCCCACCGAAATGCAATTTAAGAACAAAGGAATGAAAGAAGAAAGGCACCTGCAGAAAGGGAATACTCTTTCTCTCTTTCCCGTAGTAAATAGAAGTTCGAAAGGCCGGCTAGGGCATATCCAAATGGGAATGATCTTGAGGGGAATTCTCCTTCCAAATAAGGACAGAAAGGAACCCGCTTAGAGGGAATACCCTAAAAAATGGGAATGATCTTGACTCTTTACTCTTTAGTAAACCGGACTTGCTCATGTGGCTCAACAAGCGAATCTGTAAAGGGATGCTCGCGAGAAACACTCGTCTTCAAGACAGATAATGTGGGGCCTAGTGACTTTGTCAATTCGTTAGCCATATCGATGGGACTGGAAGCTCTGAACTGCTATCTTCTTTTCATCTTCGATGAATTGGCATTTTCATCTCAAAAAAGAAGTGATTACCTTTAGCTACACTTCTTTAATGCTAAGTTATTCGATCGAGAAGAAATTCGAGTCTCTTTCAAAGAAAAGAATAGTGAAGAATAGTGAATGATAATGGATGGGATTCCGCTCCGTAGAGAGTACTTTCTTACCTCTCTTCTTCTAGCTTGCTTGAGAGGTCCTTTGTGAACTTCTCCCTTTTATCTTAGGAAGACACCTAAGGCTTCCCGGCAGCAGCACATTCGTCTTGAGTCCCCACCCGTTGCTTCTTTCAACTGACGTTTTAGGATCTTCGTCAGCCCTAGAAAACTAAATGGTAGTTTAATACATATAAGAAGAGAAGGTGTAGGCTCCAAAGCTTAAGTAAGATCCCAGAGAATCGACTTCAGAGAGGGTTGTAAAATAATAAAAATGAAAGCTGAACAACAAAGGGCGCAAGTCCGACAACGAGTTTTCCAACAAGCCTTACAAGGAACTCTGAATAGTTGTTTGAACACCGAATTCCATTTACGTATCATTAGTGCCAATATTGGTATCTTTGTAGTTTTGGAAGACTAATAATCCGAATAAGCCAATAAGCTGACTAACCGAAGGCAAGCCAGCGAGTGAAGACAAAATCGCCATGGGACAGAATCTTAAAACTAAGTAGGCGAGTTCACCAAGAAATAAGATTTGAACCAAGAAAAAGACAGAAAGCAGGCCGAACGAAGGAGCGCATGCTTTCATGAGGATGACTCACAGCTCATGACTCTCGAATGAACTTTTCCTAGGAATTCCGCTCACAAAGTAAGCGAGGCTGCGGTTCCTTAATTAAGCCAACTCGCATCTCTTGCTCTTGGAAGTGCTTCCCGGTCCTTCTCTCAGTCGACGAGCTATTCCACTACATTCTCGATTCATCAAGCTAAAGGCCCTTGTTGACGTTCTAGATGCGTTATGGTCGCCCGGGATTTGCTTCGTTCGCTGAGTCGTGTTCTCGGGATACGGTTCTACTAGTCCGTTCACTACTGATACCCGCAAACTACTCCTCTTCGTTGTAGTCCCCTTGCTCGTGTAAGCAATTTCAGCAGTTTGAGAACCAGTGGGAGCAACCGTACTAGATTGGTTCAATTGAAGTCCATTAACTCTTTGTTCATGCACAAGTAATCGTGCACGTAGATCAGCAAAAGATGGAGGCCGCTCTCGATTTTCAATTGCATAAACAAAGGGAAGAGAATTTTGTTCATGTTGCAGACCATTGAGAGTACGGGTCACAAGCTCAGAGTCAGATACAGGATGATTAATCGCTGCGAGCTTGTCTGCAATACTCAACATTTTAGGTCTTTTGTGTTCTTCGGTCTTCCTACTTCTCCATTGTTCCAGTGAGTCTCCTTGTTTTGCGAGAAGGCTATTGAGAATGTCTAGTCTAGTCGTGGACAAGGATGTCTAGATCTAGCACGTGTCTTTCCCGATGTTAGTTAACGACATCAAAGCATTATTCCCCGCAACATAGTCAGAGGCCTCCCATTAGTATTGCGAGGGAGCACCTATATAGAAGAGTCTCGGTCTGTTTCCAAGAAAGTAAAGGTCAATGCCCCTATCGTTCCCATCAGTTTCCCTCGCAGAAGTGACCAGTCTGGTCTGGTGGACTTACCCAGGCGAAGTATTACGTTAGAAGGGTCTTCATTAAGTGTTACGAGGGATCTGCTTCTAAGGGCTTATCGGAGTTACGAAGTTAGTGGACTTATCTTACCCTCGTCAAGAATACGCTTCGTTCATACTCTTTCCCACACCTTACCCAACCTTGCCTTCTTACTTGCCTTTCTTCTCCTATTAGAACCAATTGAAGTTTATCCGCTTCACCCGTTGATTCATTTTACCAAGCAGCATCTAAGCCCGGAGCAGGAGCGGCAGAAGGTGAAGCCAGAACTTGAGCCGGCAAGAGAGGAACGGCGAAGCTTTAGGTCTTTGAGGGTAGAATAGAGTTGGGCTAAGTTCGTCCGGGCGCAAATCGTTATGGTAACCGTCTGGAACTACATCCCAAAGATCCTGTTTTGACTGGGTAGGCTAATGGGGTCGAATGCGTATTCGTTGGGAAACTGCAGCGAGGTCTCACTTTGCTATTATCAATCATATAGAATCAGAGGTGGCATAAGTTGGGGAAGGGCCGGGTGGAGCGCAGTAGTCTCTTCGATGTGATACGGTCAATACGCTTGGTCTTCTCAGAAGTATTTTGTTGTGAGAACAGTCCGCCAAAGGCTTCGATGCTGGATCAGAGTGCAATTGATTCGGATCCGGTTTCCTTCGAGCCACACCTCCCAACGGTTAATGATTGCCATGGACGGCTCGGGCCAAAGCTTGAGTGGGGTGGGCTTGGATACACCGGATACACGACCGACACTGGGCGCTACCGCAGCGAGTGAAGTATGTGTTGTGGTGCGCGATCATACAAATGTGAGTCAAGTTCGGAATAGGGTTTTAATCCAAGAGTTAATGAAGGAGTCGGGTGACTTCAGCGCGGAAGGGAATGGTTCGCCAATAGGATTGATTTCCTTGAAGGGGTCGGCTTTGGACCGAACTTTCCATTAACGACTATAGCTACACGCTTGACCTGCCCTAAGAAAAAGGGCGAAAAGCGCTTGCGCTAGACTGACAAAAATGAAATATATATATAAGAAATTGAAATCAAAAGGAAGACTTATAATGGATGCCCCGATCCTACCTAATATGTATAATGAAATCCATTGGATTCCCTACTTCATGCATTTGATCTCCTGTCTCAACTAAAACTAAGAGGGGTCATGGAAAGGCTCAATATAGCGATCGACTCCTTTTTCCGCTGCACGAGGTCACATAAACCTACCTTTATAGCTTTACACAAATGACCCACTTGACGACGTCTAGGGCGAACACAACATTAAGGCTAGCTAAGGATTGGACACCTCTGCTTAGGCGGGGACACAGGAATTAGGCGGATACTGAGGAATCGAAGCTGCAGTCTCAGCAGGCCCATTAGTAGTCCAATGAGTTGACCAATGACTCTATCCCGCTTTGTCTCCCTAGCTTGCCCATATCAAAGAAGGTTTGGTGCCTTCGGTGATGAGGATATTTTTTAAGCATATATGAGTTATGGCCTTCACACGTAGTCTCCGAGCACCACCTAATTGGTTCAATGATTTTAAGCAGCTCTCCCCTAGCCGTAAGGGTAAGGGCGCGAGGTTTTTATTCTTTCCGCTTAGAAATAGTATTATTAAGTTTCGGGACATTGGACTTTTAATAGGACTAGTAGACGAAACCGAACTAGCAGGACTAGCGGAACTAGGAGCAGGACTATAAGCATTAGCAGCATTGGCGTGTGTAAGAGCAAGGGCGGTAGGTGAGCACGGAAGCTTCTCGTCAAATTCAAATAAAGGACAGGTTTTTCGACTAGCTGGCTGTTTTCGGCACGAGTGTGTGGGTGTGGTTGGTGCAGCAGAGGCCCTACCAGCAGCAGTTAACGTGGCTAGCTCTTCAGTGGCATTTGTTGAGCGATCTGTAAATCTCTCGTCTTTCAGTTGGTTCAGAAGCTAATCAATCAGTAAATGCTTAATCTCTCTCTCTCAAAAGGGGCGCGATAGAAAAGTAAATCACGGCAGTCGTATCCTCCTCGGGCTAGCCATTGCTTGAGTGAACAACCACTAGCTCTTGGCTATCGGCAGTACAAAGGCCTGAGGTGTGGGTTCCAAACCTAAGCCGAAAAGGTGGACGGAGATGGTTACTAAGCCTGTGTTTGAGCTCTATGCCTTTGCGCGCTAAGGCTTTCTTGGCTAACCCGAGCAAACCACCCTGATGAGCGCTATTGCTCGGTTAGCATTAAGTGAGAAGGCACTGAAGAAGATCTATGAGACCTCCGATCAAAGAACAGAATTAGTGCTTTAAATTGACTTCTTTCCATCCATCACCGGACTCGGTCCCGCCGATCGGGAAGATCAAAAAAACCCATCTATTTCAAAAGCAGAGAAAATAAAAGAAACGGAACCCAGAGAGAGAAGAAAAGCTTACCGAGGAGATCAGGAATGAGGCTCCGATCGACAGCATTCCAGAGGTAAGACGACGAGATTCCTCTGAGAATCGAGTACAAGAACGTATTGTCGCCGCAGTTAACGGAAGAGTCCCCGAGGACGAAGAGAGCAGAGATTATAAAGAGCGCGAAGAAAGAGCTTTCGCAAATGATTGCACTTCTGCTATCCGGATAGCTATTCAAAGCATCGAGAAAAACAAAGAGAATGTGAAAAGTTTCATAAAAGCAAGGGGATTCGCTAAGCAGCTAAGCAAAAATCCTTTACCCTGAAATCGTAGATCTACGAAATGAGCGTAGTGTTGAACTCTTTCGCACCCCTTCCGAAATCCATTTTTGCATGATTGCCATCGAAAGCAGTCGTTACGCCGAATTCTTCAATAAAAGTAGCCGTCGTAAGGCCTCCAGAAGGGGCGTTGCGTATCCGGAAGAGTCAGACTTCGTTTCAAGCAGCAATCTTTGAAAGGAAAGATACTTGTTGTCGATTCAATGTGGGATAGTCCCTACAGGATAGGAGTTAACCCATGTCCACAGTTTTGATTACAGGTCTAGTTCAGTTCAACTCATAGCCCCCAATCCCACTGGTGACGATATTGTCATTGGGGATCAGAAAGTAGCTCTGCCTTACAAAGAGTGGTTAGCTGATCTGGGAGTCAGTGTCTCGATGCCGAAGTCACTGGTCAATGAGTAGGCAAAATCATCTGGGGAAGGAAGCGAGGTGGAGTGAAGCACGGTCGGCAACAGCTAATTGGCTCAGGCGATTCTTGTTGTCGGGCGTAGGGTAGGACCCTCTTTCGAGTTTCAGAGGTGAATCCTCATATGATATGAAGGACTCCCATCCCCGGGAAAGTCCCCAACAGCAACTGGATCAATCTTTGTTGGCTGGCTTGCTTTGTCCGCTATCCTTCATCCCATCCGTCTTGTCCAGGCTGGTAAGGAGAGAAAGGGGTGCCTGGGGGAGATGAAGTAGAATCAATTGAAGTGGATGTTTCAGGAGTTCATTCAAGCGTAGGGGTAGGGCTTCATTCAAGCGTACGGACTTTATTCTACTTGAGTTTATGTTATGAGCCAACCTTTTCTGATCCTAGTTCATAGTGGGGCAAATAGTCCTATGCCCTCTATTCTGATGATATGGATTCGACTTGTCGGGTGATTCTGGAAAAGTGAGTTGTCCCTCTTCGGAGTCAAATTATGGTTTGGATGCAGATGATACTGAGACATCGCCTGATGCTGAGGGATCCGGATATTTTGTTTCAAGAGAACCAGGATCTTTTGGTTCTGGAACATCTGCTTCTGGAACTGCTTCAACGACTAGCTATGATGCTACTGATACTACTGGTGGTTCTGGCTCAATGGATTAAACGGGTCCTGTAGCTTCGGTTCCTGTAAGGTGTCGATCCATTAGGGTTGGTCTGCTCCTGCTGCTGGTCTTGTTACTGGTCCTGCTACTGGATTCACTGCCGTTGCTGGATATGCGTCTGGATCTTCAGCTCGTTCTTCCATTTTTAGATCTTTAGATTCGTAAGATCATGATAGAGTCCCCTAACCCGGATATGATATTAGTAATATATAGCGCCCTACAACTAGTATAGCAGAGCAGCCAGCTTCAAAGCTGACCTTATTCTTAGAGAAAGGGGCGCGCTAGCGCTTTACTAATATCATATCAAGGTTAGGGGGCTGAGAAGCTGTTGCTTGCTGCTTGCTGTCTACTTCGCGAGCCTTCACTGCCCCGTTCTGTAACTTCCCTTCTTTCGTCCGTCCACGAGGCTGTCAAAAGAGAGAAAGGGGCGGCTATCTAGCGGGAGTCGTTTCGGTTGTATGCCACGAGGTCCCTATGGACAAGGGGACAAGTGAATCATCGCTTTTGGGCGCAGGCAGCCCTCTACCATCTATCCCATTGCATTCCATCGTCTCGTATTGTACTGTACCGTATCAGACCAGATAGATCTCTTGAGTGAGAGAAAGGGAGAAAACTCTAATTATATATTCTTCATTTTCATATTGATAGGGATCCCCATTCATTCCTAGATTCCCGTCACTACGGATTGATTGTCCCTACCTAACTACATGGTAGTGGTCTAGGGAGCGCAATTGCTAGAGCACGGGAGAATGAAGAGTAATGATTTCAGCAAGAGCAGCCGGACGGACTACTATAGTGAGTCTAGTGACTACTAGAGTAGAGTTGAGTCAAAAGGTATGGTATAGCAGCCTTTCCGAGCGAGCCTCTGGGATCTCCTGTAAACCCCCATGATGTGGTAAAGGGAGGATATTAGGGGAAGCAGTGAGTGGAGATTCCCCTGCAGAGAGCCGGATGAGGGGAGACCTTCACGTCCGGTTCGGGGGGCGGGGATATCCCGACCCTACTATCATTATGCCTTTGCAATGTTACTTGGTTTAACTCTATTTGTGACCTTTTCTCGTATGTGGGACTCTCTATCTTCTTGGGTAGATAATCGATCGTCTTTCATTTGGATAGTGAGTACTTTTTATAATAATAAGTCAAGTCAAGAATAATAATCGAAACTGGAGGAGCTTGCCAGGATGGCTTGGTAAGCAAGCAACCACTTATGTAGGCGCCAACTCCCAGTTCTTTCTCTTCTTTCTTTTTGAGTTTAGTGACAGTTCATCAAAACAATTGTCCAAGATTGCTAGATCGAGCACGCGACGCGCATAGTCTTAAGTCCAAGAGCAGGTTGTATCCTCTTCAACATTTCTACTACTTATTTGCCTCCCCCTTTTCAGAGATCCCCTTGTTCTCTTCCCAAATTTTCCCCCATACCTTCGCCGCCTTCTTCATCATGTTGTTCCATCCTTCAGGGATGTTCGGTAGGTGTCCGGGCCTCCTAAAAAA
>JAULLD010000007.1:65430-80430 GCA_035668095.1 Sarracenia minor
AGAAAAATAAGGATTAAATTTTAAGTTACAAAAACTTGATAGAATAATGATCAAAATTGGACCACCTGGTGCCTTTTTCATACTTGGTTAATGATCAAAATATTTTTCTTTCTTTTAACTAAATCAGTTCTTAAACTCTAAAACCTTTTACGTTAAACCGATTAAAAGTTTGGAAAAATTTAAAATTCGATCTTAATTTGGAGTTTCATGATGTTACCGTTTGTTTTGAAATCTTGAGAATATTATTTCGGGGTATCGGGTTACATTTGGTGATGTTTAGATCAGAAACGAGTCTCGACTTTTAAAATTTTGAGCCAAGCATAACAGCAGAGTTGACTTGAACGGACCCTTGGTCGCTCGAGCGATCTATGTTAGCAGTGAGTTATTTCTAAAGCGGATTGGGATATTTTAGACCACAATTTTTACTTTTCTCTCTCTAGAAACTGTGGAGCACTTAGGGGAAAGAGGAAAATTTGGAGGAAAGCTTCTTGGGTGATCCTTGTGCCATGTTTGGTGAGTTTTTCTTGGATTAAGTTTTGAAATCCTTGATTTACTTCGTTTTCTTTACGTATCCACAGAATCGATTTGTGATTTTGGTGTTTGTGTGGTTCTAGGAACTCTGGAAGGATGTTTCCTTGCATCCATGATGTTTACGAGGTTGGATGTATGCTAACCCTCGACTATTGATTCAATACGTGTTGTATATTTTGATTTTTAATCAAAAAAGTTAGAATATACCTGTTGTGATCGATTTTATCGAACCATAATGTATGTAACTTGAAAAGATGTTAGTTTTTATGCCTCTACACCATGTTTAGAGAATCCCTTTCTTTTCAATTTGTGAAATGGGTCCGTGAGGCACAAAACAGGTACAATGCGAGATATGACTTATATCGGGTTTGACAAGTTTAAATTCGTGGTTCCAATAAAATAGTTGATTTTCCTACTACTATGACATGATAGGAATATGTCTATCCTTTTAGTTTGAGAATCGACCGAGTGCCGCGAGAAACGTGCCCAATCGAGCTAGGGTTCAATTTTGAAAAAATTAGAAAAAAACGGTGTTTTTGGTTCAAAACCTTAAAATTGGTTTGGGTTATATGAAATTAAACCTTGACGGGGCGCATGTGAACAAAAACATCTATATGCTATAGACTGGGTTTTGTTATCCAACTTGAAATTTGTGGATAAACTCTAGGTTTTTGTCCTTACCATGTGAGAATTGGTATAGATACTCTGTTATCTTCCATTCCTCATTCGCATTAGAGATAGAACTCAATTCATTGAATAGGCGCTTTCAATTACATTATATATGAAATTTCGAGTTGACTACTTATCATGGGAGAGAGCCTTGAGTCAGAATTCGAGGAGCTTAAAGTGTTTGCTTTTCCTCTTTGCTACCTAAGAAGCAATTGACTCTTTGTTTGCGATTCTTTCAAGGAAGGATCCATACGATCATATTGGCTCTATAGTGGAAAAGGTCTTTCTTTCATGGACTAGATCCCAGCAGACAGCGATCTTCTTACTGAGAAAGAAATGTTTAACGAACCAGATGGGGAATCACTCACACGAGGACCAGAAGACGCATTCTAACGCTCTACAGAGCCCGAAAAGACGGATTCCGGAGTTTGGGATCAGATCTGATTCCGAATCGGAGAATAGGAACAAGAGGAACGAAGTAGCCCGCCTAAAAGGAGAGGAACGACTTCAACAAGAGGAACTACTCTTATCTTCGATAAAGAATCAGTAATTGACAGCAAGAGCTAAGAATCAAGGAAAGTACCAATTAGATTGGCAATGTGCGCTCCTGTGGGAGTCGAACCCGAGCCTATCCTATGGGCATTGAACTTCCTTTTATTCGATTCGGGGTCTGTCCCTCGAGTACTGGATATCCGCGACCGACCTTTACAAGCGTACTGTTCGAGTGAAAGGCTATTTCCTTGATTCGTTGGGCTAGTCCTTCGACACGAGTCCTAGTCGTTGCGCTGCGGTCAGACATCCAAGAAGCACAAGGGATCAAGACAAGGTGAAGGTTATCGAGGAGTGGCTTTCGACAGAAGGAGCGAACCCCTATTTGTTTTGTCTTGCAGGGCAACCAAGACAAGAAAGAGCAGGCGATTCAATATCTTCTGAACGAAAGCCTGAAGAAGCACGAGCTGGCTTGCCTTCGCTTAGGAAAAGTAAGCTTATTTGTGGAACGAGACCAGGATATTATCTATCTTCCCCTCTTGGTTATGCCATTTTGGGCTTTGCGCTTCTAGAATGTATTGCATTCGAAAGGCCTGGTTAGAGGAATAGGTGCCTCCTCATCCGTCATGAAATGGTTGGAAGAGAGATTAGTAGCTCATGCGTTCCAAGGGAAAGATGTTCTTTCTAAGTTGTGAAATGAATTGGTGCCTGAGCTGCTCTAATTGCTTCAGCAGGAGTTGGTATCGGTATAGTTTTCCTTCGAAGTTACTCTATTCATTCTGTGTCTAGAAATCCGTCATTGGCTAAACAATCATAAGATGAAATTGGAAATGTCAATCCGCTACGAAAGCGTGGTCTAAAACCCGAGGGAAGCATCCGCTATAGTGCGACCTTTTACCAAGGGTAGCTCCGTCAGTGTGACTTTGTACAGAAAGATCTCCAATAGAGAAAGAGGTGTCTGGTGATGGATCGGTGATGGGGAAAGATCTCCAATAGGGAAGTTGTGATGTCCTGTGAAGGAAATGTGGTAAATAGAGATCTGTTGATCGTTGATGGTTGCTCGGTAGAATTGCTGATTTCTAGTAAGGAACGAGTTGATCGATCGAACAAACCACAAAAAGCGTTACCAAAAAGAGATGACGATGTGATTGTTTTCGGATTTGTCTTAGTGATAGCGGATCAAAATCGTTGTATCGTTAACAAACGAAAGTGTATCCGCTTTTTGTGATAGTGGAGCGAAGGTACCCCGTCTAAAGGGGCATACGAGAGTCAGGGGAGGAACATCTTCATGCCTTAATCGATTCTCAAGTGATAGATAAATACCTTTTTTTTTACTAGACTAGCAGTCGCTTTACTTCCTTTCTTTACCTTTCTTATTATTAGTAAGAAAGCTTGACTGCTTTAATGAGCTTAGTAGCTAGCCTTCCTAGTCTGCTCTGCCTTAGTAGCTTGGTCTGCCTTACTTGCTTGGCTTTCTGCTTTTGGTATTAATGAGCTAGCTTTACATTACTCATCTATAGGGCACTACTGGCAAACATTAGCTTTCCTGCCTTGCTTTCGGCTCTTAGTTGATAAAGACCTCGTCATGTTAATCCTCTTTGCTTGGCTTTACCTGCTCTTATTACTTGCTCTGTTAGACTAATAGCATGTTTGAGCTTATTTCCCTGCCTGTCTGCTGCTTTGTCTGACTATTAGGACTAGGACTAATGAGCTTCCTTTCTTACCGACTAAAGGAAGTAATAATGACTAAACTAACTTAAGACTTTCTTAAGAGCTAGCTGAGTGAGTGTAATCTCTTAGTCCGAATTCAGTTAGAGGTTAGAGTAGGGAAGAGTACCATTCCTAGTCCGTTGCTAATACGCCTGCCAATCATAAGATTGGCAAGCTATATTCCTTAGCCTTATAAGTAAGCCTTAAAGCCTGCCTTAATGCCTTTGGCTTTAATTCCTTCAGCCCCTACCTCTTAAATGAAAGCTGAAGTAAGGTATTAATGCTGGTGATGTTACAGATCGTCGCTCTACTACTGGCTTTTGCCTTTTCTTCGGTGACTCTCAACTATCTTGGAAGAGCAAGAAAGATACAGTGGTTGCTCGCTCTAGTGCAGAAGCCAAGTACAGGGCTCTTGCTGATACTACATCAGAGATTATTTTCTTGCGATGGTTATACTTAAAGATATGGGAGTCACTTTTTCTGGGCCTACTATTCTCTTTTGTGACAACAAGAGTGCTATCCAAATAGCACACAATGATGTGTTTCATGAGCGAACGAAACATATCGAAATTTTTCCTTACTCACTTAGGGCACTTCGTTTGCCATCACTTTCTACAGGGTTAAATGCCATACATTTTCTCAGAGCTTCAGATCGCGGATCTTCTTACGAAGTCCCACACCACTGTGCGATTACGATACTTAGTATCCAAACTCCAGATGTTATCCCTTGAGGCATCTTGAGTTTGAGGGGGGTGTTAAGCATATTGATTCTGTATCTTTTGTATATAGTAAGTAGGTCTTGCTGTATATAGCACTTTCGATGCTTTTTTACATGTATATATAGGGCCTTAAACCCCCAGTGAAATACATAGATTTTCACCCATTTTCAAATCAAACGATTTCAAAATCAAAAAATTAATTAATTATATTATATTATATAGTAAGGAATCGGAATTAACTAAAACTACATTGCTCAGGTTGTGACAATGTCGGCGATCAGCTCGACTGCAGTCAATGCCGGCAAATTCATGCGTTTCTTGAGCTGATCGTCAGGCTTTCGGTATCAAAAACTGGGCTCAGGTCTGATCCATTAAATTGACGGGCCCGCAAGACAGGCCTTAACTAACTCACCAGTCTGTTTGTGCTGGACCAAGCCCACCTTAAAGTGGGGCAGGCCAGCCTGTTAACAGATAAGCCTCATAAGCAACATAATACTTTATAACAACATAGCTTCATTCTAACAACATCACTAATAATGAATGGGGAAAGGTTTTCTGGGCGGGCGTGTAGATACCTTCTCGGGACGAACCCCCTTTTAATCCACATGGAGGGATGTTGTGGCCAATCCTGACCATTCATTTGACAGGCGATCCTCTGGATTAGCCATGTGTACTGTACTCCTGCCTACTTAAGTCCTATACTTTCTCATGTATTGGAAATTTCCCCTATGAACAATGGCCATTGATATTTTTTTTTAATAAAAAGCTGTTTTTGCCATGTGGCGGTGGGCTATTGGGGTGAAACTTGCCACATATGAGGAGATGGTAAGGTGGAGAACATCCATTCATTCCTCATCCCCGATCGGGACTGCAAACTTACCCTAACATTCATTCCGCGTGACTAGCTTCCCGTTCACTCCTAGTGCTAAATCGTCTACTCTCGAATTCAACTTCTGCGAAACTGGTACTCTCACTGAGGGAGGGGTTGTGTTTGAAATGAAATGCTGCTCCAAGCTGAGCTACGAAGTGTGGCATTCTTGAGAACATTACCCTGGCAGATCGGACTGGGCTGGTTTACACCTAAGAAGAAGGATGGATTTCAAGCTAGTCAGTCATTGGGTTATCCCCAAGACAGCTCTTATAGTAGCAGCTGCCCCAACAGGATTTGATGGCAACGAATCTGCCTTCTTTGTCTTTGCGCGTGGGACAAGACCAAAATGGGTCCTTCTGCTCGGCTGAGTCGACCTTTGTTCTGGTTCCAAAGCTTGCTTCTTTTTCCCCTTCTTTCCACTCAACCAGGGAGTGCGCTACCAGACTAGCCCCATTTCGAGATGTCGGATCATACGCTGCAGCCGTCTCAGACTGAACTCCAGAGTCTGCGGGATCTGCCTTCTACTTCTACGTTGAGGTCAGTTGCTGACAACGCAAGCCAAGGGTTGTAGGATTGAAGTATATAGACCATTTCCGTCTATAAAAAGATGGAGTTTGGCGGACCTAAGGATCCGATTTAGCCGGTTTCAGCCTCATCATCATCAGTCTTGAAAGACAGTCTGAGCTCTCCCTCAAAGTTATCTTTTATGCCCCTCGTACCGAACCCAAGCTTTGATTGTCTACCCCGAGTCACCAAACGTTGACCTGATTCGAATCCTAGATTTCCAACTGGAGTTTACTTTGGCAATGCGAGTAGGGCTTGCCCTTTCCTCTTCATCAAATGATCTTCGCAACTTCTTATGGATTGGGATCTTTGCTTCACCGACCGAGTCAAGACCAAAAAGTTCTTTCTGGAGCCTCAACAGCAGCTGCGTATCGACGTCTAACAGTGGCAAATCAAGCCTCATTGCAACCCAACCCACAGGGAGACCGTCCAAACGAACTCCCTTCGTGAATGATTCGAGTTATACTGAAATAATATATATATATATATATATATATATATTATAGACTGCCCCTTAGATTCCTGGAGAGAGGAACCAAGCGTAGAACTGATTGGAATCCTAGAAATCCATTTGGACTTTAGCTTGTCCATTCGATTGACAAGTCCGGCTTTCCCCCTTTCTCTTAGATCTAGTGTGGACCGCCTTTCCATTGCTCGTATCCGCTTCTTTATCATCTCATTTGCTTGATGAATATGCGCTTTCAAGCCAATCCCTTTACCTGCCAGGCAAGCCCAAGATTGAGCCTGAGACGCATCGGTCTTTCCAATCAGAGTTCTACCCCACGATGGGGGATTGAAAAAGCCACTTTCGCTTTCATTCAACGGTTGGAAGCGAATAAGCCAAAGACAATGGACTTCTCCAACCTTCCCCTCTGAGCTTGACTCTGATGAGCTTGAATCCGATCCCAAATAAAGAATAAAGAACTTCCCCAATCGAATCGGAAGCTTATGAGGATTAGGCGCACGATCCTTATTGTGATTTAAGAAGTTTCACTTGAATTCTCCAATGAAATCTGAAATCAATGGTTTTTTAGTCCCACTGGCAGAGGTGAGAGTTCTCGCCTTCACGTCTTCAACGAAACCAACAGCCACTCTGCTCACTCTTCTTTTTTGCTGAAATCGCTCAAGTAATGACAAAGACTAGGCGCTTCGATTCCCCCAATTCCTCAAATCGGGTAAACTCGGGCTGGCCTCATCAATCGAAACGGCAATTCTCTGGCTATTTTCCTATATCCAAAACGTGAGTTTGCGGCATAGACGGTCCTCCTCTCATAGGAAGAAAATGCGATTTCAAGGCTAGCTTCCTATATCAAAATAGGGAGTTAAAGGCATTGAACGGAATCCCCCATTAGGGTCATCAAAGCAATCAATTTCAGGGACTAAACTCCGCCTTGTAAAAGCCTTCCATGAATCTCCGTCAGCTCGGGCTAAAGAAAAGGGGGCTAACTCTGCCAAGGCGAACTCTTTCCTTTTGTTTTCTTTCTTGGAAGTCAACCTTCCCGTTCACTCCACCAGGACCAAGAAAGGGCTAAGGCTCAGCCCAGTCTGAAACGAATCCCGAAGGCACTCTGCTCACTCTTCTTTATTGCGTAAAAAGCGTATTTTGCAGCCAAAAACCCCCTCTTAGTTATCATCTCATTTCTCGTCTTCAAAATCGTCTGAACTGTATATGATACCTCTTCCCTGGGCGAATTCAAGGATTCCAATCAGCTCAAGGATTAGAATCAGTTCAACACTGCAGTCCATGCGAGGCCAGATCTTCAAAGGGGGTCATCTCTGGCTAGCGCCTCAATCTCAAGATCGATTAAATGGGCAGTTTCCTATAATAAGACATCTCGAGTTTCGAGCAGATCATGTAAACCTTCTAATCAGAAGCACATGCCTGAAAAGGGCCTAGAACACTCATTTTAAGCAACTCTTGCCTGAGACAGCTAAACCTGGATTGGGCTCTTTTAACCTATCTTCTTCAAAGGAAGACTCTCCTTCCCGCTTCCCGTCAAGGTTGGATTAGCTGAACTGAGGAACCACAGCCTAGCGTTTAATTGGAATCGTTAACCTGATCCTCATCGTTGCCTTCGACCAAGGGATAGTTTTGCAATTCTCAGTAAAGGTTACTAAAGCCAAACATGGATTCGAACCCTCGAAGTTTCTTCCACGGGCAGAACGTTGATTTCGAAGCTTAAACCTTAATTGTAGCAAGCACCCGATCATCATTCCAAGGAACCAAACCAAAATCTCGAATTGAGGCGAATCCTGGTTTAGCTGTCTAGCCCAGCGATTGGCTTTGCTGGCTAACCATGAGGTTTGATCTGCTTTTCATCGTCAACTTCCAACCTGGCCAACCTTAGCTACTTTCTTAAGATTCAAATTTCACTAAAGGTTACTAAAGCCAAACCCTCATTGGTGGTCTCTGACATCAAAAAATCATATGTGGACATCTAAGAACGTCGATTTCAGATTAGTCAACTTGCATTGAAAGAAAGAACCGAGACAGCGGACAAGAGCCTTCAAGGCAAGCCCGATCACGGTTTGACTTCCTTGGATTGCGTCAATCGCTCAAGTGAAGAAAAAAAACGGAGGATTTCCTAAAGTTGGATCGCTCCGATCTCACTCACCTGTGAAAATCCATTTAAGCTAAAAGCACGGGTTTTCTCCAACCTCTAATCCCGCTAACTCCAACGACAGGCAAAGGCCAGTCAACAGCCAGTCCACAAGAGAACCCCGAAACGGGAGCAAACCCCGCTTCTACCTTTCTTGCTATCCTTTCTCGCCTGCCGTTAACTCCTGTTTACCTTCCTTTCGGAGAGTGCCTTACTCAGAAGTAATATACTGATTAGATTAAAGGGAGGAGATATCTTTCATAAAAGTAAATTGCAATTCTTTATTGAATTCAAAGAAGATTGCGCCAATGAAAGAGATAGAAGAGCGGTATGACAGAGCTCAACAAAGGAAGGAGCTTGCAGAACTAAGCAAGGGATGCCATTAAGCAAGAAAGAAAAGGGCAGGGCCAGCAAGTAAGAATCCTACCAAGACCTTCGAGATATTAAGAGCGCCAGAGCTAGAAGCGGCAGCCATTAAGTGGAGAATTTCCATCCATTTGCTGTCTCGTTCGCTACCTCAGGTCAACATTAGGCAATTGGCCCAGTTGGAGTTCTGACTATAGCTGCAACCTATCTCATATTGGGGAGAAGTGTACCGCCCTCGATCAAACTAGAAATTTCATAAGAGAAGAAATCTCGTAGCGTAGAAAAGAAAGGAGAGACAAGAACAATTAGAGCTTAACTCTCTCTCAGGTCCAGGCCCATTAGCTCACAGAGCGTCAGTTAGAATCCTCAGTGCCCTCCCTACCCATATAATGTCACTAGAGCGGGCTCCGAACATTTAAGGGAAGAACACCGGCCGATTCAATCCATTAGATGCTCAATCTTTTAAGTTCGCCCTATCCCTACTGTTCAGTTGATCTCAAAGAGCCAACCGAACCGAGGTCGGTGGAAAAAGATTAGGTAAGAATCCAAACCAGCATCAGCCGAACTCACATATCCAGTTTATCTCGCAACATATCTAGTTTATCCTGAAGCAGCATTTCTCGAAGTAGGATTCCCATAAGCAGAGTAAGCAAGCTACCTTGCTTGTTTATCCCGACGAGGGTTTATGAATCACTCAAACGAGCCTTTCTAGCCGCATCTGAATCGGCATCCCTATCCATATCTTTATGCGCAGGGGCATCCAAATCCGAATCTGTAGAATCAATTGGAGAATCCCCATCTGCACCCGAATTGGCTAAATCTAGTATAGTGGGTGTTGTTCCGATGCGGGAATAAATATTTTTAAAAGGCATCTCGGCGAAAGAGGACTGAGAACCATAAGGCGAGCGCCAAAACGCTAGCACAAACAGCTCCCACAGACACGCATGATAAGGGGTGTGGGGCCAACCAGGCCACCACTTTTACCAGATATGGGCCCGGCCAAGAGCCCGCCACTAGAACCCAACCCTTAAGGGGCTAAGGTCCAAGGGGCGTACCGCTAAAACAGTACCCTTCCCCAAGGCTCCTTCACACAAGCATAACTGCTTCAATAACGAAAGAAACCGCGCACACAATGGAAGTCTACCTAAGCTTTTTAGCTAGGTCAGTCATAGGGTTATTTCCAGTCTAGAATCAACACCAAACAAAGCTTCACCTTAACTACGTACAAGGTACCGGTGAAAGCCCTGACCGTGGTGGACGCATGCACTCGCAACACAAAAGTCAAGCGAAAGATGCCCCGGAATAGGATGGCTTCCTATACCGTGCACTAGCAGCATACAGAGCCGGTTCCCGGAATCTGTTTTGATATACTTTTTTGAAAAAGGATTACAATCAGGCTATTCCTGTCGTAAAAGCCAATCAAAAAAGAAGCAGTTTGACTCAAAAGTGAGAAAAGCTGCCAAGTGGGAGAAGCAGCAAAGGAAGGGGTGCTATCTTCCGAAGACGAGCGTCAAGTACAAGAAAAGGGCTAATAGGAGAGTTCAAGCTAGTTCTTGAAAGCAGTGCGAGTTAGGCGCGGGTCAAAGTTGAAAGAGAATTGGATGATGATCTTAGGACCTTGATTCTTCTGTCCTCTTTGCCAGAAAGCAGGAATGGGACTGTAAGGGCAGTGAGCTGTTCTTCAGGAACGTCGAAATGAAAGAGGGACTTGATTCTGAGTGAAGAAATTCGCAGGAGGGATCCGCTCTAAATACCGGGAAGAAGAAAAGGTCAAAGCGCAATAGATCCAAATCCAGAAAAAAGAGCAAGTAGATATCTGGAAGTTGCTGGAACTGTGGAAAGAAGGGACATCTAAGGAGGTCGGGCACCACCTATAGCAGGGGCAGCTTGAGAACCCATTGATTGATACGGGAAATACGCACTTGCTATTATATCAAATGGATCCTTCAACATGAGAACCACTTCTATGCAACCACCGAATCAATGGATTATGACTCTACCGACGCAGCTACTGAAATTGGGACTGCGCTTTGAACTGGATCTGCCTATATTGTATTGTCTCAAATAGTCCCCAGGAGCAAACGCTTATGTTAGACTACCACTGAGAGTAGCTGGATCTATCTGATTCTACGGGGGCCATAGCTCACAAATTATATCAAGTGCTTCCTAGGCCCTTTCCATAACTAGCCATGTATCTTTGGAGTCCCTTTGTATGGGACGTGGATTCTAATTCTAGGCTACCTTCGGTCTTGGTGGGCTTTGGCGTGGCTTCGGTCGTGAGCTTAGGCTTTGCTTAGCTCCTGCCAGCATTAGAGGTCTTCGGCTTGACTTCAGTCAGTATTCATACTTGACAGGGGTGGGTTAGGAACAAAGGTCAAGCTTACCGGTGATAAACTGGCTTGAATCCCAAAGGGGGTACTACCACCTATGCTCCCGTAACTGGTGGCTTTTCAACAGTTGAATCACCATTCCCAAATATAGTTGCCCTAGTTGCCCGAGTTGGATTTGATCTGGTTCGAGAAGAAGTTGAACTCATTAATCCCATTGATCTGGTCCCACCACGAGCGGTTCGAGATCGATACTCACGAGCAGCGGAAACAAAGGCTTCACCCACAGATTCACCATCACCATATCCGGATCCACTAGTAGCAGGGGCGGAGGTAAAGGCACCCACGTTTGCTTATGTTTATAGAACTGGATAAAATGGGGCTGGAACTGCTTCAAAAAAAGAAATTTAGTAAACTGGGTATAGATCTCGATATGGAACCTCCCCACCTGCGTATGGTTATCAAAATGGAAAGGACGCTGCGGGCTTCTTTCCTGCGTATGGTAACTCTGCTTCTTAAGAGATTGATATTGCTTCCACTCGATCATTTACTACTAGCTTTGCTCCTTAGATTTCATACGGAGCCGGCGGATTGGTTAGACCTGCTTCCCGTAACTGGCCTGACTGAAAGACGAAGTCAACTGCGACTTGAAAAGAGTACCTCAACTGCTTACCTCTCCCCTATGATCCCTGGAGATAGACCGGTGCCGCTTTTCCTGCATAAAGTCGGGAATAGAGTGAAGGGTGGACTCCAAGATGTATTCTCTGGCGTCATCGAGTCTTATCTTATATCCGATCCAGTGAGTCTTGATGTAGCTTATGATGATCTGGTTGACGTCAGCGAGAATCTTCTCCCGGATCTCTCTTTGATGGTACAAGAGAAGTCATTCATGGGCGTGTCGCCTCCTTGGCTGCTGGTGCGGTAAAGCGAAGGTTCTGCATCACTATGTATGTGAAGGAATTCTTAAACGTCCCTATCATGACTGGGCGATGACAATCTTGCCTCGTCTGCCCGGACTGATGATCAGACAGCACCCTTGCTTGAAGAAGTTGATTGGGAGCAGATATCGTAATGCTTATAGCTTTGATTTAGCTTCTGCCGCGGATCGGTGGCCCAGAGTGGTTGGTCATAAGCCAGATCATTTCTTTACTCTTTGGGTCATATCTTGCTTCAGCTGTGGTTGAGGCCGGCTTAGGGTGAAGTTATATGTGGACTCTACCACCTTACCTTCGATCTCTCATCTTTGCCATTGGTCAGCCCTTAGTCCCCCGTGCATCATGGCCCCCCCAATTCATTAAGTCTCACTTTCACATTATGTGATCGTGTGGATTGCGCGGCAGAGAGGCTTTATCCAAACTATAGGTATTTAAGGCCTATGCTACTCTCGGTGACAATGCAGTCATCGCAGATAGTTAGTAGGGTCGCTGAAGAAGATCAGAAGATCCTAACTGATCCGGAGACAACTATATCTAAATCGAAATCGTTGATCTCTATTAGTTCGGGGGCTTTTGAGTTCGCTAAGCAATTCTTCCTTAAGTATGGTACTGTCGATGTCTCACCAATATCGATGGGCGCACTTATGTTATGATGTGTCGCACCACTCATGGCTTACACACCATCTGTAAAACGTAGGGTCTTACTAATCTCAATACGTTCTTGCGTCCCCCTACTAAGTCAAAGGCGAGGGCACAGGTTATAGAGTGTTGGCGAAAGCGAAAGATCGGTTTTCGGGGTGATGGTCTCGTCAACATCATTCTTCTATTAATTAGTATGGATAGGAGCGTTCCTATGGTCTATTCAAGGTTATGGCTCTCAAATCGCCTCTACAACCTGCCGTTTTTCCAGGTCAAGACAGAAAAAAATTGAGTCTACCAGAGGAGCGGGAAGTCTGAACAGTCAGGGAGGATTCCTTTTCAGTAGTAGGGGAACCGATTCTACCTTCAAAGTAATAACTCCCATCATCAAACAAAAGGCCGGCCAGTGCAGTTTTCTCTCTTCCGCCTGGCATACCGGGATCGGCACTAGCTCTTTCTGTAAATTCATACCCTTGCGCTACTGGAACTTCTTAATCTGCTTCACCAACCGCATCAACTGCTTCAAGCTGAACCCCGGAGCTTTGAGAAAGAAAGGGGACTCATCTTTGCCTTCCTACGCTGAAGAAAGAAGATCATATGCACGGATCCACCTGGGGCCTAATATGTCACTTTCCGTCGTCTGCTGCTCTGGATAATGCTTGGTGGTCTCTGACTCCTGCTCCTGAAGGCCAATGCCAAAGTTCAAGCCTTTGATTCCCTGCCTGCTTTGCTTTGTCCGATTGAGTACTTTTTTTCTTTCGTAGCCTCAGGGACCTTGCCCTTGGAGCTGGAAAAAGGCTTTGGTCAACGTCGACACCGATACGTCGTCGTTCAATTCGACTCCAATTCTTTCCACCTTGCTTTCACGATAGATCCCCTGCCGAGAAATTAGTAGGCCGGATGGGATTGACTCGACATTGAGGCTCAGTCCCGGGGCCTGCGAGGAAAAAAAACACTTTATACCTCGTCCAACAAACAAGAGTCAATCTTCGTCACTGACACGATGAATAAATGATTCGGTATGAACCAGCCCTCAAAGGAAATTAAACCTTGGTAGTTTTTTCTCCTCAAACAATCCATTTTCTTTTTTGGTATTCTTCTTTTTTCCTCTCTGCTTTCATCGAAACGGGTCCCTCGCTTCTCTTTGACTTCGGCACTGGACTTCCTTCCGCTGGAACTGTCCGCTTGCCCGAGCGGAATTAGAGGTACCTTACCGAGATAGGGTTGGTGGTAGGTCAGGTCACTGCCATCCCTCTCGTGTTTCCGAATATCTATCTTTCTCAGTCTCTCTCCAGCTCTTGTCTCAGAATCTCATCTCCATCTTTGTCACAGCTAGGGAAGGGGAGCAAAGGGCATCCCTTGATAGAAGCCCGAGGCCTCTTTAGGAGGGGTAAGGATCTGCTCTTCCGAGCTAGCCAGTAGTCTATTTCCTCAATGAAACTCAATACAGATAAGAGGCGGTAAAATCTTAACTATTAAATAGGACTTCTAACTTTACTTTTTTTATATGCTTTCTCTTCTTCTATCAGTTCTAGTACCACCTCCTTTTTCTAGACTCTTTTTTATTTTAGGTTTAAGGAACTAATTATAAAAGGGTCTTCCTAATAGCTCTAGGAATTTCTTCTTTTATTTGCGCTTATCTCCTAGCTGACTCCCCCCGAAACAAGGGATCGGAGGGTTGGTTCAAGTAAGCGAGAGGAAAGGAGTTTTTGTTTTTTTTTTTGCTCGAAGGGGAAAGCGGCCTTTAGTGAAATTCTTCTGCCTTTTTCTTAGTCCTTACTTACTGTGGGGCAGGAATAGAGACTCTCGAGTCGGAAAGAAGGGATGCGCCGAGCAGCTTGGGTTATCCGTATCCGTTTTTCCTAGGTTTGAGCTTTTTTCTTTATCCATGTTCATCCTCTGACCCTGCTAGAATCCTGCAACACATTTTGGAGCACCTGACACTCCAGAAGGTTAGCTTTAGTAAGAAGTCAGCAATCATCAGTAAAAAGATACAAAGCATTATTCCCCGCAACATCCCCTGTGAGATTAGCAGTATTAATGTGCCTGTGGATCAAGTTAGAGAGGACTTCAGAACAAAGGAGAAAGAGATACTGGGAGAGGGTGCGGAGTAGTGCTCGACCATAGGGAAAGGAGTTCCAATTTCGATTCTCAGTGGGTATGTGATCCGATTTTCTTTGGCTATTAGGTGGTCAAAGGACCGGATCTTGCCTTATCTCATGTACTTGCAACATAGAATGAACAGGGGCATTGATATGACCTTAGGAATCCGCTCATTCCTGCGGGTACTTTAGCTTGCACTACTAAGATAACCTATTCTATCGAGCTAGCTCTGAGATTGAGAAAGAAAGGCTAGGCTCATGTAGGATAGATTGAATCGAATGGTTTCATTTTCTTTTTTGAATAACGGGTGGCCCTATACCTAGATCTGTGAAATAGTAGATACTTTGCCTATACTCTTAAGTAGACTACTATCGGAGAAGGTTTCCGATATGTGAGAGTCTCACAAGGTAGGTATCTAGATTACCTGTTTTCTGAGCCTAACACATGTCATTGAAGCAAACTGAAAGAACCAAGTTG
>JAULLD010000007.1:85430-89825 GCA_035668095.1 Sarracenia minor
AGAGTTCCATCCTTGTAGCTAGGTTAAGAAAGAACCTTTGGATCTAATACAGCAATGCTTGCATCACGAATATTGATTGTTTCAATTATTTTCTTGTTTGTTCTCTTTCTTTCATCGAAGACTATCTACTATAAGACTTGTTACTGTACAACCAACCAATTCCTTAAAATGAAAGGATTCGAACAAAAAACCTTTTCTACAACCATGAAAAGGGGCTTTCTAGTCAAAAAGCAAAAAGCCAAAAACTGGGGGTTGGAAAACAAGGCTTTTGGGCTTTTTGGACAAAAAAGCTAAAAGCCATAAATTCGGCTTTAAGCCGTTGTCAAACGAGCATAGAGTCCGTATGCGTGAGGTCTATTGTATTGGTGTGGATGCTGAGCAGACTTATTTTGAAAATAGGTTGCTCGGAAAATGAAAGACGAGGCAGGTTTTTACTATCCCCATAATCTTGATTTTAGAGGCCGTGCTTACCCTATGCATCCACATTTGAACCATCTGAGTTCTGATCTCTGCCGAGGAGTACTTGAGTTCGCAGAAGGGCGACCATTAGGCAAATCTGGGTTACGTTGGCTGAAGATACATCTAGCAAACCTCTATGCAGGTGGTGTTGAAAAGCTTTCATATGATGGGCGCTTAGCATTTGCGGAGAGCCATCTGGGTGATGTATTGGATTCAGCAGACAACCCACTTCATGGAAATCGGTGGTGGTTAACTGCCGAAGATCCTTTTCAGTGTTTGGCCGCTTGTATTAATATGTCAGAAGCCTTGAAAAGCTCGTCGCCTGCTACTGTCATCTCCCACCTGCCTATTCATCAGGTAAGTGTTAAATTGTTTACCTTGGAAACATAAAGGAATATCTATTTAAATATCTTGTGTAAATTTCTCCAAGGATGTTTCAATTACATTTGTAAGAGTAGTGCCAATTATGGAACCGGCTTACCTAGAGGCTATCTCTATACCAACTGAAGGTCTGAAACATAATTCCAATACTTCGTTTTAGGGTGTTGTTTTGGCTATCTTAGAGTACTTTATATAACCTAGATTATCTAATTTGTGAGATAAAAACATGTTTATGATCCTAGATTAACGGTTAAGGTTTGGAAATTTGAGGATTTTCTCTAATTTGGGAAAAATGAACAATCAATGTGATTAAGGTCAAATTGATAATTTTTGTGCATTCTTTGACCTAATTAAATTGTTTATGAATTGTGTTCTTGAGCAGGGTTAGATGGTTGATGCAATCAAGTGACGGGTAAGTCTATGCTTCACTCTTGGTTGGCGAATATTTAATAATTAGTTGTGTACCACGATGCATATTATGGTTTAGTACATGTGAAAGAGTTGAGACTGCTATTGGACAACCCATTCATAAGCGGGGGACACTCTATGTGATTCATTGGACGGCCCATCCGTAAGCGGGGGAGACTCTTTATGAGTCATCAGATGGCCCTTCCGTAAGCGGGGATGGCTCCTTGTTAGTCAAGTTTGATGGACACTTTATGGACGTAGTCTCTAAGTAGAGGATGTGACTTGTAAGTGTATGTTGTAAAAGAAAGTAAGAAATATCATATTTTCTTAAAAGGGTTACACATAGCATTTTGTTTACAAAAAGTATTAATGTTTTCCATTTACTGTATTTATTACAACTGCTGCATAACCACCCACATATAACACATTTGCATTCTTAAATTATCATTTTTTCTACGAGTTTTGGCTCATGTTGTTTTAGGGCATGTTGTTTTAGAACAACATTTCAGGTGACACCGATAAGACTATAGTGGAAGACTAGAGACAGCTAGACGTATGCCCAGTCACTCACGATGAGGGACTTTATGGATTTGATTCACTACTTATGTTTATCTTCCTAGCATTGTCTTAGTTTATTCACTCTTAGTATTTGAAGATTCAAGTAGACTTTATAATACGTTTTAAGTTAAGTTGTTTAATTTATATGGCTCGTGGAGCCCATTTCATTCTTATGCATGTATTTGGAGAGAATTCAGGAACTAAAGGATTGATTAGATTATTTTTTCCTTCGATTCGGTTATCTTGAGTTGAATTTAATAATTAAATTTGATAATTTTGAAATAAAGTTAAATGCATAATCATGGAATTATTGTAATATGTGTGGAGATGTAAGTATGAATTATAGACATTTCCATTGTGTAGGAAGTTGAATTCCTAATAAGTATACTTAAGCTAACTGTTGTTAGGATTAGGAAATACTCATTGTTTTTCCTTGTTCGAGGAACCTAATTTTGGGAATTCAAGTTCAATTACATATGTATAGACTTAGACCATTCTAACAGTTACTTAATTTTCTAATGGAGGTGTTGGAATTATAATTTGTGAACTGTAACTTGTTGTAGGAAAGTGTGCAGAAAAGCACTGTCTGCACCATCTGCTCGAGCGGAGGTGAGACCGCTCGAGCGGTCTCTGTCTGTACTGATTCTCACATTTTATTTATTAAAGTGGGGTTTTCAATGAAAGTTTTGGGCATGGTTTGAGGAATAAAATGAAGGGCTTTGATCCTATTAAACCTAAAATATGGATTTTAAACTTATGATTCTAAGTTGAGGAAAATTCTGAGTTTTCTTGGAAGAAAGTGATCTATTTAAGTGTAAAACGTTTTAACTTAACTAAGCGTTAATTCTAACTCTGGTCTTAGTGTAATCAACACGTGCAAGTAGCCTAGTGAAAAAGGTTAAGGTGTGACAGTTTGGTATAAGATCTTTATGTTTGAATACTTTGGAACCGTGGGAAAGGGGTGTGCCACACCATGAGGGGTGACTTTTATGTTGTATTCATGTCATGAGTATGCCTATGTGCCTGTTATGCGGTGTGTTATACGTGTGCATGTTATGTGATTATGTAGGTATGGAGGTAGGATTTCGAGGATGGTACTTCATGCTTCAGCGTCCGTGTCTACTAGTTTGAGATTTTAATTAGAAAGGTGCTTACCTAACGCTCATTCTATTTGGAAATCGAGATGAGTGGTTTGGATTGAGATACCACTCCAAGAGCCCCCCTCGAGATGTGATAATGTGGTGTCATGTTATTGCTGTTGAGACTAGCATGTTGTTCCTTGACTCGTCGTTTTTGGACATTGAGTGATCCTACATGTGGGAGTAGGATTATGAGACTGAGCAGACCTATGTGTTAGGAGGTTGTTTGAGTGTGTTTGTGATAGTCGTAGTGGTTTGCACATCATGAGTTGTATGCTCTTGTGCCTTATTTTTGCTTCGTGAGTCGTGTACTGTGTAGTATATATAGATGAGACGCTTTGCACGAGATAATATGGATGAGAGTGTAGTACTAGTATGATATGATGCGACCTGTGGAGATAGAGGTCGTGATTGAGAGTTCTCTCATTTCGAGAGATGCCCTTGGTGGCTGCATCAACGTTGAGCCAGCGTTAATGACCTATTTTAGGTCGGTGTGTTGTATTGAGAATGTACATTTACGGAACGCCTCTATTTGGGGTTGATCATTGTATATCGATTGTGAGGACCAATGAGATGATGGAGGGTTTTAGACCTTATATGCATATAGTAACCATGGTATGGTCTGAATGCCCTTTTATGAGTTGTTTGGATTTTGTGGGAAGAAAGTAAGGTACTACTTTAGCGGTCAAGGGCCCTTTCAGGAGGTCCCTTTATAATGTGAACTTGAGATGCAGTTGAGGTTAGAGATAGTACTAGCGATAGGATTAGTGTTTTTGTAGTCAAGTGGATTACGATTGCGTGTGGCCTAGTATTACTGGGATGACTATGACTTGTGGGGTAGGGACTCTTTCCCTAGCGAGTGCAGAGGCATGTGGTTTCGGAGGTCAAGAAGTCAAGTGAGACGGTTTCTTTTCTGTGGTGATATGGTTGCCTGAGGCACTCTTCCAAGTGATGGATAGGTGCGGGGTGTGTTGTTAGTGTGTGGATGAGGTGGTTGCGTTGGGTCGTCATGCTGGTAACACAACCTTCTTTTGATAGGGGAAGGTGTGCGTAACAAGATGATGATGTTAAGGTCATTATTCCACTATTTAGAATTATGAAATCCCTTGGTAGGTTTCTCTGGGGTGTAAGACTCGAGTAATTTGTGATGGATGCAAATGATGTGGCTGTGCGACTATGTGGCGGAGTTCTTCGTATTCTTCAAGGATTCGGTTTGGCACTTAATGCGCATCTATGGTTAACCGTTGGCCTAGTGGTAGGCACCTATGTGATATGATCATCCTAGTAGTTTGGATTGATACTGATACAGATTAGGTTATTGCGGATGATCTAGAACCTTGTGTCGTTGTGTGGTGGCACTCTCTGATAGACGAGTGACAACCGATAATTAGGCGGGTGACAACTGATAATGTAAGGACCTGACCCTTTGGGTCTACTTAGATTGTGATCT
>JAULLD010000007.1:94925-129925 GCA_035668095.1 Sarracenia minor
TAGACGGGTGTCCGGTTTTTCGTATTGAGAAATGGAACGCCCTTCCTCGACTTCGACGTTGCGAGATACTACTTGCCAAGGCTTCGTAGGAAAGAGGCCTTGGACAAGGCTTGTTTAGAGATTTCACCGATTTAGCTGCCCCTTCAGCCCCAGTTCAGCTCCAGCCAGGGAGAGTGATACCCATGACGATAAATGACAAAAAGTGGAATATCGTCACGTTCACATCGTCACTTGTACTAATTCTTTTTTGGTTGTTCCGGAGATGCCTCCTTCTTTCAAGTCCGGAATGTAACTAGCCCTAGAGTTCCAGAGTGACGAGTTAGAGGAGAGTGAGGTTTAGAATCCTAGGCTTGTATCCTCTGCTTCTCGGCCAAGGGGACTGAGAACTAGGGCTAAGTGTATATAGCCATTCAGGCGAGTTTCGTCTCACCCTATGGCTTTGGTGTAAAAGAGAGAGAGGAGCTAGGTCAGATAGTCTATTTCTGCTATGAGTCTAGTTCAATCTATGTGGATATTAGCATTTATAGGCTAGCTACTACCGATGTGTAAATATCAACTCCTGTTGATACGGCTGCAGGTATCCTCGCAGGCAGGTCTGGTCTGCCTTGCTTGAGGAAGACTTTCCAGAAGATGTAGCCTACTCTTCCCACTTTAGATAAGGCGGAGACTGTCTTTAGTGCTACAGTTCTAGGAGACAGAAAAGATTCAATCCAGCTCCAAAGACTTCCCCTTCTTTGAAGCTACCCTGGCGTTCTATTCCTACAATCGAGGACAATGTAAGGGAAGATGGAATTGCCCTCGCTATGCGATTAAGGCTCGGACTCTATTCCATTGAAAAATCCAAGTAGATTGACGAAAAGCCACCCACCAACGAACTCAACCGCTTTCCCCCCTACGCAGATTGTTCTCGCGCTGCCCGCAAGATTCAACTCTGCGTAGAAATTCGTCAATTTTTCGAAATCGAATTCGGAATTACAGATATCCGCTTCCCTGTAAATTCGGATTATAACCTCAGACTTATACCGTACATACTCCATTTAGGGAAATGCCTTTTGAACGCTCTTGTCCAACTCGTCCAAATAAAAGTTGAACAAGACATTTGCGCGATGCTACCGGGAATCCCTATAATCCCTTCTCTCCTTTCATGATCGTCCATCTTATATTTCAGCCAGTCTTTTAGTTTATGACCGGCAATTCCAGATAGTATTGAGTTAGGTTATAGATATATGGATGGAGAAGAGGCTTAAGCTTCGTTAACAGGCGGTTAACGGGGATTCTCTGCATGGATTCAGAGAAATCGAAGAAAAGAAGGCACTTCACTCGGCCAAAACAGCAGAGGATTTTTATATACGTTTTAAGGGCAGAAGCCTCATCCGCTCTAGTATAGGCCAAGGAATAAGCCGAGTAGACAGACTGTTCTCTGAATAGGTTCTTAAAAAAGTTGTCCAACGCGAGTAAGAGAAACTCCTCTTCTTTTTCGAAATGGAGTCCCAACATAGGATTAAGGTGGCCAGGGACCGGGACCAGAATTGAGATCTTTCCCTGGATCTTTTGCGAAAAACGGCCAGCTTTAATGAAGACAGGTAATAGGATTCCGTTAAGACTGCTTTCTTTAGTTGAATAATCTCACCCTCGCCTAACTCAGAAAATGCATGACGTTATGAATGCGCTGGTGATCTCCTTCGATAGAGCCTTTACCTGTGCTTCCATCTTAAAATTCCCCTTATCTCCTTCCTTCCTAAAATCAGGAATGTAGGGCCGGTTAAGCAGCCTTCCTTAAGTTTCCTCCTAGGCTCTTAACTTAAGGAATTAGGCTTTTTGCTATAAAAGGGGGAGACTGCACGTTACGCTTCACTCGTCCTCCCCTCAACTGGTGAGGGTTTTATCCCTTCGCTCATATCACTGTCATAAGAAGAAAAGTCATCTGCCTAAGCTCCTACCTAGCTAAGAGATCTAATACACATTCTTAGACATCCTATCCTAGCCTAAAGAGAAAGTCAAAGCTCATCTATTCTTATCCGTAGTCTCATGCTTAAGACAGGAGAATCGAACTAATACCACTCATAAGGGATATCCATTAGGCAAGATTGAAAATGCTAGATATAAGTAAGAGCTTAGAATCCCTTATAAAAGAATATATTGGCAGAGAAAGAAAGCAAGGGCGCAGCCGAACCTCTCATGGACATCAAAATATGTCATTTTACAGCTATATGAGATGAACTTTTCTCATTTTGAAAGAGCCCGTATGAGTGCAAAATCAATTGATGGAAATTCCAGCTATATAAAACGCTACTTTGATCTTCATTCTATTACTCTACAATATTAGCTTCTTTCCTGAAGGTTGATGGCCTGAAGTCCCCTCACTATCAAAAGACTTTTTCTATTCTATTTCTTTCACATCGCTTCTTGCAGAATAGAAATAGGCATAGAGAGCAAGTCCTAATAGAATGTCACGAGTATTGCGAGATTTAGAGTCTTTCCTGATCGGTCGGGTAGCTAACAGTAGGTGTAGTCGGTCGGGTAGCTAAGGGACACTTCAATCTAATCAATGTCTTCTCCGGGTCGGCAGGAAGGTAGGGCACTTCGATATAGAGAATCTCTGTCTCTTCCCGGTCGGTACAACACTAAACTAAGACTAAACAAAGTAAAGAGAAAGTCGCTTTCGCGAGCTATATTTGAGATTACTTAAGTCACTTTATGCTTTCACCCTTTTATGCCCACCACTCCTATCTCTATCTTGCTGCTTCTGGCTAAGACAAAAGCAAGGAATGAAACTGATGAAATAGCATAAGTGAAAAAAAGTACTCATCAACTATTGTCACCAGGACAAATAACGAAATAGAATTCTGACTCTTCTAAAGGATGGAATTGCATACGAGGGGGTAGTCCCTGTCAGGAATGAGTTCACGTGCAAGGGCACAGGCGGACACGGTTCATTGAGAAAGATAAAGTCTTGGTGGACCATAAGCGGAGAGCGAACCCTGGTTAGCCGTCGATGTGTGGCTAGTTCTGTTGAGCTTTGCTTTGAGGAATGGGAGGGGTATGAATGATTCCCTCAGGCAGAAGGAAATAAGAAGTTTTGTTAATTGTTAATAAAGAAGAGATCCAGATACTAAATAAGAAAGACTACAGTGATGTGGGCCAGAGAGCGAATGCTTGTAAGCAGAAGCTGGAAGACTTGCAGACCCTTATTGACAAAAGAATCCTAACAATGCAGATGTTAGGAAGCTAGAAAGAGCCACTTACAAAGAATATATGGACCTATGCAAGACAGAAGAAGGCTTGGGGAGGCTAAAATCCAGAGTTCAGTGGCTATACAATGTGCGGTAAGTTTAGGGAGTGGGACGTTTAGCGGGCAAGTCACGTTGCTCCTTCCCCCTAGAAGCCATGCCTATTTGGATCATCTCGCTTTGCGACTGAGTAGGCTATAAGGTTTCACACATGTTTTTGGATTGAAGTCCTTGCCGCTCTGTAAGAAAGGTTGACAAAGGCATTCTTAGATAGCATCCTTGGTAGCGAGGCGAGGGTGGTCGTAGATCAGCTGATGCGAGGTCTCGGGCAAAGTGTAAACTAAAGAGCTAAGCTTAACAGTTACATCACATCAGAAACTACACTAAAGTTGACCAAATGGGAAGTTCCCCTCTTATAAGGAAGCCGCTAAGGAGAGTTCCGGCTAAGGTCAGTTTAGCTACTCCCTATGTGTAAAGAAAATCGCTTAGGAGAGAGGTAATCAGCTAAGTCAGGGAATCAATGGCCTATGTGAGAAAGAGAATAGTTCTCCTTCTTCTTACGAGTGGAATCTTGAATGCTGTAACCGGGGTAGGCGAACGAATGAAGTTATTTACGAGTGACGTCTGCTTGGAGTTCCCGCTTTCTTACGATTATTTTGTTTACCACTCATGCCTCTCGGATGAGACTAAGCAGCTCCGTGGAAGACTGCCTTCACCCCGATTACCTAAACTTCGACCCTTATTTCTTCTTAATGGACTATGTCATACAGGGAACAACTTTGGAAAAGAGATCTCGGATCTCAAACTCTTGGTAGCTCTCAGGTTACAGCGAATCTTCCCTTTCTACCTAAATAATTAGGCTTTGCCAGAGGATGGTTTTCTTTATTTCTCCAGGAATTTTCCATAGAGATAGGCAGAAGCATCTTCTATCATTAGCTCGGTTTACTAAATCGGCTTAGTGAACTGGCTGAGAAAATGTTCATCGAAGCTATGAAAGCCCAGGCCGTGTCGTGTGACGGACATTTCAATGGTAGAGCTCTCTTCCTTTCTTTAGTAAGTACTAGAGTAGTAGATGCGCTTAGTTACCAGTCACTATTCCTAAATAAAGATAAGGAACTTCTTCCCGATCTGGCTTTCCTGGGTCACTCTGCAAAGATGAAAGATTTCCTCTTCTGAATTAATGGAAAAGTGCCCGTGCTTCCTATCCCGACATTGAGGAATTCCCCCCTAGGTTGAAAGAGTGGGTTAACCAAGTTTCTTCAATTCAATAAGCAGGATACCCGCAGTTTGCTGCTATCCCCCGAGCACGAGAAGATGAAGAAGAGGGAGCAGCTTCAGTAGTTCCATCTCTGACGCCCGGTGGAGTTCGAGGATGGAGAGGTGAAACCTGTTGGGGTGGAGTATACATGGAAGCCTCAGAAGTGCCACCACTGTATGGTGTTTAGTCATCTCGCAAAAGCATGTCCAAAAGGTTATGTGAAAGCTAAAATGGGCTGGGTTTCGCGCTCTAGCCTGAACAAGGATGATGGGTCAAGTTCTGGAATCCAGAATGAGATAGTCAAAGCCAATTCGAGTGATGGTTGGACCCAAGTTAGCAACAGAAATGCAAGGAAAGATGGGTCATTAAAGGGTATCAACTGTCAGCTATCTCCTGTATAGGTCTTTTCGGTATATGGCAAACTCTTCCACTTGTTGGGCAGCAGTTGCAAAGCCCTCTCCTTTTAGTCGAGTACTACCAAAGCTTGCTAGCTGTAGCTTCGTACCTTGCTTTAGCTCTAGCTTCCGCACTTCGCTCGGTTCCACCAAATAATGAAGGGAGCCATTTTCAGATCCTCTGAGTGCAAAGCTAGCAGCAGAGATTGTGGTTCCATACGCGGATTTAGATGCATCCCATACACTACCTCGATCAGAATAAAATCCAACAAAGCTATAGCCCGTTGGTTGGTTCGTAGCCTCTATAGCGAGCACCTGGTCTAGTGGCATACCTTGAAGTTACATATACTGCTCCAGATGCCAGTGGACTCGTCGATCAACCAGTGAAGAGAATAGAAGCATAGGTATAGGCAACGAGTGGGAGGGAGCCTTGACTTGAGCATTGTACAAGTGCTTAAGGCTCCTTCGGGCCATGGCCACAATTATCATATAAGTCAAGGCTTGGAAGCAAGCTACCAGCGCCTATCGGCGAGAACTGGGCTTGGCTTGAGGGTTCCCCTTTTTTGGCTCCCTTCGCTCCACTAGCCTTGATTGGCGGATGGAAGTACCAAGGTGCGTCTGGTGGTATCGTATATAAGATCACGGCTGCATTTAGGAGTGATCTTTCCCTCTTCGCCGGTGGTGATCTCACTTTCGAAAGAGAGTCTCGACGTGGCGGTATACACGTAGCCCCATAGCGGAGCTAGTCACTGGCTACAGGGCGACCGACCTACCGGACCGGAGGCGACTGAGAATGTTATGTCAAAAGGACCAACGACGATGAAAGAGGAGTAGGAGTAGGAGCTAGCCTTCATTGAAGTAGGGGCGGAATCGAATGATTACGAGATAGACAATGAGACAAAGCCAAGAGGGGAGAGCACTTAGACAATTCACTTTGAGTACAGGGAAGTCTGCTGGTAGGAATTCCTCAGGGCGTATTACGGTTTTTCACCGAGGGGGTGGATCGAAGCGATTGCAGCGAAGAATTGATCTGAAACGAAGCACTTCGTCTATGGGCATTGTAGAAAGGATAGAATATGACCCTAATCGTTCTTCTCGAATCGCTCCAGTACGATGGATCGAGGGGGTGCAGCTAGGCCGCCAGAGGAAATGCAACACGATAGAAGAGTTCGCTCCACCGCGCAAGATCCTCGAATCTACCACGACCACCATCCGCGGTCCATTTTCGTTCTCTTCCCTGCCCGGGAAGGTGGATCAAAGAAAGGTAGCTTCCTTCTCTCCTGGACGGATGGCGGCTTATGTAGTGGTCGGCCTTCCCACCAGAATGCCTCCTTGGTCGAAGGGCCCCTTTACTAGTAAGGGCGCAGGAAGCAAAAAAACTTGCGCGAAGGACGTTTTCTTCTCTGCCCTCTCCTCTCCAAAGGCCAAGGGAGAGACTGCACCCCTTTCCTTCGGTAGCTCTTTTGGTTTCCCAAGGATAGCGGTAGCTGGGGCAAAGCCCGCTTTCTTCGCGGAGCGAATGAGAGAGAAAGTCAGAGGAAAAAACACGTTCTCTCTTTGCGAGATCCGAAAGTGGAGAACGCATAGCATTCTCTGGGCACATAGGATCAAACGTAAAACAGCGCTTTCTTGGCAGAGTTTTAGGCGGCAAGAGACTTTAGGGCTTGTTGGAGCTGCTGAGCATAACGAATCAAAGCCGAAGACGGATCAAGGTAGCTTGCCCGCCAAGCCGATAGGCGAAGGGCCGAAGGATGGAACGTGCAAAGTCGATCGTGCACCTGTCGTGTGACCCGTTGGTCCTAAGCAATGTCTTGCGCGAAGCGACCCACCTAGAAAGAGCTCCCCTTTATGTTATGTTAGGGGGGCACTAAAATGGAACTTCGATCGGATGCGGGTATCCAATCCCGCCGCTGAGATGTCCAGCGGATTCCTGGGCCTTGACGAATGGCCGGCCACCTTTTACGTTAGAAGAGCAAAAGGCCCAGGGCATAGCAGGATGAACCAATGTGAATGAGTGTAAGCTTCGTTGCCCGAACACGATTGGTGCTGACCACACTAGGTGCTACCGTGGTAGCAAGAGAGGCCAGGCGGTGACAATTGAGAGGTTGTCACTGAGCATTCCTAGTCACACGGGAAGAGAGGTCAAATGGCAAGGCCATACGCCCGTTTGGCTCCTCGCGGAGTATAGCTCACATCCAAACATCTGATTGGGGAACGGGGCAACGCCCATGAAGCTCCGGCGGAAAGGGAAGGCCTGCCAGGCCGTATGCCCATGGGTGCAGGATTCTTCGAAAAAGCGCGGGCTGACTCGGAGACCTGGGACCTTGGCTTAGCAACGAATGAAGGGAAGCTCGAAGAGCTTTCTCCGCCAGCGGCTTATGTAGTGGTCGGCCTTATAAAGCTCGCTAAGTTTCGCTTCCCTCCCCCCTTCCCTTATTAAGTGGAAGGTCTTCACTTAGTAGTCGGCATTCTATAAGCGACTTGTCGAGTCTACGAAGCTTTGCTTCTTGTAGTCGGCCCGTAATGCCTCCCTTCATTTACTTGCCTCCTTCTAGCTCAGAATGCCGACTACAAGACTACGACTACAGAGGCATTCTGGTGGGAAGGCCGACGACTACACGGCTCTATGCCAAGTCATGAGCGATAGCGAAGCCAAGCCGCCGCCTATAGGCGAAGGGACGAAAGCCCGACGAAGGCCTGTGCTACAGTCAAAAAGAAAGTACGTTAAGGTTACGAAGTCACTTAGCCGTCTACAAAGGGGAAGGCGTCGGTACGGAGTCACGTCAGCTGTGGATATAGACTAGGCTATAAGGAACGGAGTCTTAAACTATGGACCGAGACTACACTAAGGAACAAGGAAGCTTGACTGAGCAAAGAAGTCAAGGAACGAAGCAGCTTCTCTAATAGCCCCGTTGAATAGGAGGGCGAAGGCTTTTTGAAAAAGTCTTTTTTGTCTTGTAAATTAAATGCATTTTTCTTTTTTATTTCTATTTAGAGAGAGGGGGCTTCAAGTTCTTAGGAAGAGCCGTACGAGGCAGCTCACGTACGGTTCGGGAGCCGAGCCCCAGCACAGGGGCTTAGGTCAACACTTATATAATAGCCAGTCATCAATTGGAAGCGAGCAAGATGGTGATGAATTGTGATTGGTCTAAACCTTCGACCAGCGACTTATTGCGACCTGCCCAAAATGCCCATACATACTAAGACCTTGTTCACACAGCGAAGAAAGGCCGAGTGGAAGGGGGCAGTCAGCTGGCTGCTTCTTGGCCACGCCCCCCTGCTTATAGATACGAGATACTGGATCTAAATTATCAAATAGGAAATTGCATACCATTAGCCGATATACGTATAGGAACATGGGTACATGATATTGAATGTCATCCAGGTCAAGGCGCAAAGCTGGCTCGAGCCGCAGGAACTTTTGCTAAAATAATGAAGGAACCAGCACCCCCTACACTCTCTCTTAGGCTTGTGCGGCTACCTTCGGGTGTTGAAAAAGTCATTGATTCCCGATGCCGAGCTACTATTGGTATAGTTTCCAATCCCAATCATGGTGCACGTAAGCTTAGAAAAGCTGGACAAAGCCGGTGGTTAGGCAGACGCCCCATTGTTCGTGGTGTTGCAATGAATCCAGTGGATCATCCTCATGGAGGAGGTGAGGGGCGCACGAAAGGAGGTAGACCTTCGGTGTCACCTTGGGGGAAGCCCACCAAAGCTGGATTTCGGGCAGGGGTGGGGAAAGGTGGAGCAATCCGGCCACCACTCCAGAAGCTGAACTGTAGTACGGCCCACATGCATGAACTCCTGAGACAAAGCTCGGCGAGCAAGATCCCTAGAAGGGAAAGCAATGAGGAACAAGTTGCCAGGCAACATCCTGATCCACCAATCCCAATTGGCATCCCAGTACAAACGGAGAGCATCCAAGACTTCCAACTATTCGACCATGTCACATAACGGTTCCGCTATCAGGCAGGACCCCAGACATAAGAGTGCACTAAATCAAAAAGAGAAGCAGAAACAGACGTCGTACGTCAGGGATAAGGTAGGGCCAACAGTTTTCCCAGTTTACAGGCCATACATGGAGACAACTCCGACACAGGGACACTACCTAGGACACCACTACGAACTAAAGTACTCAAACGATCACGAGACAGATGACCAAGCCGACGATGTCATAGATTCTCCAAAGAAGAAGAGGAAGACACACCCACGCAAGCAAATCCAGTAGCAGAAGAAGGCAGATGGAGACAAGACAGTCCATGTAATTGAGCCTCCCACGCTTACAACCATGACCAATTAGGGCGCTGGTATGACGATCCTGCACGGAGCAAGAAGAAGCATAAAATGAGACAGTGCAGTCATGATCGGTAAGCTGGCTAACAGAAAAAAAAATTCATAGACAACTTAGGAATATGTAAAAGAGAGAGAACAAAAAACCGGCCAGTGGTGGTAATGGCTCCGTGGTGAGACACAAAGAGTGGAGATCCATATGCAGTAAATATCTGAAGTGACTTCTGCAAGGGTGAACATGAGGCATGAATAAAGGCACCGGAGTCAAGGATCCAGGAGGGACCAGAAAGACCTGTGCGGTCAGCCGAGGTAGACAGCGCAGTAGTGAATGGCTCATTCGGAAGGCAGTGGTAAAGGCCTTTCTTCAATCTTTAGGCACATAGACCGCTCGTTGACAACTCCTGATCCCATGCTTCACACTCCTTAAGAAACTGAAAGCCTAATCAGTAAGATGTGATAGCATTCAATCAGGGTAGACTGCCCGAGAAGACTTACCAGAAAGAACACCTGAAACAGCAATTGTTGTCAAAACCCCGTCTTTTTGATTAAAAAAGAGCGATTTAAGCATTCACAAACCATAAGCTATGAGGATCTTGTGCTTGAACTTGAAGGAATTCTTAAACCGGATTCGCCCCCGCCCGGAATTGCTAGAAGTCAAAATGAATTGATATACCTTGGTTAGTCCTTGATTGGGTTAGTGTTCAGTTAGCGTTCAGGGAATCAGATTCTTTCTACCTTAGCCGCTCACCGATAGCCAAGTCAGTGGTGAGAAGAAAATCGAATGTTCAGTGACCCCTATCTGTTCCAGCTCGTGACGAGAGAAAGGTTTGGACTCTTTTGCTTTCAGCAAACTAGCTCATTAGGCCTTCCGTCAATATAGCAAGTTAAGTAAAGAAGACCTGTAAAGCACATTTCGATGATGCAGGGTAGGATTCAGACTGAACCCAAGACTTGATGTGATGAGACGGATCTTGTTCTCCGATGACGATGACAACGGAAGTTGTTGGTGGCGCAAGTGACGTTCTTAGTACGGCAGGGGTAGAATCTATTTCTTCCTTGAGTGCCGTATCTGGATCTGGACTTGTTCTACAAACAGCCCTGCTCCCTAAGGGCCCCTCTCTGATAAGGAAAGAAAAAAGAAATCAATGGATATGTTAGAATTTGCATCTCTTTTTCTCTCTTTAGTGATTAGTCTGCTAGTTTCTTTGATCTTTCTCAGTCTTTTTCTATTAGATTCCAATAGCAATAGTTCAACCAAACCTCTCTTCATACGGATAGTAATTTCTTTACTCTTACTGGGAACTGTAGTTATATCTTTCTTTTTTGTTTGTTTTTTTATTGGTTCGCTTGAATTATTTCCAGGAGTGCTCTATAAGGTTGGGCTTTCTCTGGGGGGACGCGCCCTCTCTAAATGTTTAGGATATGCTGGCGGTCTCCTTGTGGCGGCAGTTGTGGCTCTTTTTGCGTGCGAGCCCGGGGGGAATCACATGACGGATCCTTCGGGCACAAAGCCTGCTGTTCCGGCAACCTCAGCCTCCTCCTTTTTTGAGGGGCTTTCTGACCGGGTTCCAAATCGACCGGAACCAGGGGAAGAAATCCATTCGCTGCCTTCTACGTCAGTCGGGCAGCGGCTTCCTGGTCCGCTCGAAATATCATCCCCGGGCATAAGCGTAGAGCGACTCCTTACGGAATTAGAACAGCCCGGGATAGAGACCCCAGGGATAAGCCAATTGGCAGAGGGGGCGGCGGCACCTCTTGAGCCAGCTCCAGCACCGGCGGAAGTTCACCAAAGGGAGGAACTTCTCCGGTCAATACACGCTCAAATAAAAGAGCTTGTTCGGCAACATTGTGAGCGGAAACCGTGGAATAGGGGACTGTCCCGCTTTCCCGAACAAGACCAGGTCTACGCCCAGGGGGCAAAGAACTTGATGGGGGATTTGGAGATCTCTTCGGAGATGGATACAGACACCCTCCGAAGCTGGAACGAAGCCGTCAAAGACCCAGCTTGCCTGAAATCCCTCATTAAGGATCACTTCCCAGATTAGTGAAAATGAGGGATGGTCCACTCTTAAAGATGGAAACAGGGGAGTTGGCTGATAAAGATGGACAGTAAGGATTGCGTCATTTCTTTTTTTTGGCCTCGTCATCGAAAGCGGCTTCCAATTGCTCGGAGATTCTCAGCTATATGGGGGGCTTGGATGGTGAGCAAAAACAATTGATCAAGAAGTTGGTCAACTTTCGCATGAAAGAAGGTAAAAGAACAAGAGTTCGTGCTATTGTTTATCAAACTTTTCATCGCCCAGCTCGAACTGAACGCGATGTAACCAAACTTATGGTTGACGCCCTAGAGAATATAAAGCCCATATGCGAAGTGGAAAAAGTAGGAATAGCAGGTACTATTTATGATGTCCCTGGGATTGTAGCCAGGGATCGTCAACAAACCTTAGCTATTCGTTGGATCCTTGAAGCAGCTTTCAAACGACGTATAAGTCACAGGATAAGCTTAGAGAAATGTTCATTTGCTGAGATACTGGATGCTTACCGAAAGAGGGGAATTGCACGTAAGAAAAGGGAGAATCTTCATGGACTGGCTTCCACCAATCGAAGTTTCGCGCATTTCAGATGGTGGTAAAGTGAGACCACATAAAGAGCTCTTCCTCATTCAGTCAGATGATTCAGTAAGATATGGTTCCTTTTTCCTTTTTGTTTGAATCTTCATATAGAAAGCCGGCTTCCTCATACTCCTCTCTTCATTCATTGAGTTGGGGGAATCCATAGGAGGCCCGCCCGTTATGCATTGCATGAAAGAACCTTTCTTTGTATGACTTCTCTTTTGCCTCAGGTCGAATGAATACGAAAGGGAGATCAATCAAACAAAAAAATAGGCCATGAATGAAGAAGTAGTGGGCCTTTCACCCTCTTTCTAGTGACTCGGGGAGCTGATCTGATAAATGCACTTCAAAGGGAGGGAAGCTAGGTTTCCGTTAGCATTTCTAGAACCCATTTTGTAGGGTTGGTTCCGTTGGTCAAAGGAAAGATGGAAACAGGGGAATTGGCTTGGCTAAAAGAAGGACCTATAGAATGTTTTTTTTAATTATCCTAATTTATTTTTATTCATATATCTGCTATCGAATGCTTTTGTACGGACTTTATCCTCCAACCTTGGAAGAGTTGGGCTTTACTCCGAGTGAAATGCAGGAGAATCCACTCCCAAAGTCTATACTACAACGAGAGTCACTTGACTTTATATCCTATTAGTAAGCCTAAGCCCCGCTGAAGCTTTCAATTGAAGGGGGGTTCAAATCAAAAGTTTTGACTTTCGTTCTAGTCTTGCCCGTGGACAAATTCCATCGTCGTAAGGGGGCCTTGGTCAATCATTTTCTCTTCCTTATTGTATAACCCCCTCTTGTCGTATAACCTCTTCAAGTACGAGACCGGCCCGCTCTGATTCTACCGATCTTTCTTTCTCCTTTAGCCGTACCATATCGTCCTTTCCTGGTATGAGTAAGCTTTCTCAGCTTCCTCTCCCGATGGTCGAGTTATCTTTCGCTTCAACTTTCTCCTTTTCGTAATAAGAAGTTTCCCCCCTTACCTTATAATAAGAAGAAGGTTAGCTTCATAGCTCTCTAACCGGAAAAGCATTGAAGAAGAGAAGAATGAGACTGGAAAGAAAAGAGAGATCGAAAGAAGCGGGAAAGACAAGACAGAAAGGAAGAAGGAGAAGGAGATCACCCAATGCCTTACTTAAAACTGAAATAGGGCTAGCTCGAAGAAAGGAAGGTAGCCAACAGCAAGGGTCCGAAGGAGTAGTTCATAAAAGACGTGAAGGACAGAGAGAGAGGAGTTTACGAAAGGTTGGCTAGCGATCCCAGCTTAGACTCGAAAGCGAATCAAGATCCAGTAGAGAGGAAGAAAGAGAGGTTGGTTGCGAAAGGCCTGACTCTTATAGGGGAGGACGCAAACGGATTCAAACAAAAAAGAAAAGCCTGTCGGGTCCGTAGTTCGTCTTTAGCGGTTCTTTCTTTTTAGGCTTCGAAAAGGGGTTCCAAACCTGAAATCAATCTATCCGGACCTTAGAGTCAGGGGTTGGGAAGGTAGAGCAAATGAAGACAGGAGGGATGTTATGAGTTACTAGCTTCCTACTTGGCCTTGGCTTACTGAACGGGGGCAGGAAGGGGTTTCGGTAATGAGCGATTTAGGAAGGAAGCAGAAGACCGGTCTAGTCAGGCATGTTGGAGCATTTGCCATTTGAAACAAACGGATTATTCAGACATTCCAATCGGAGTGGTCCTGCGGTTGGTCCCATTCCAGCAACAGGGCGAGCTACTTCCAGACTGTAGTCAGTAGTAAAGGAACGGCAAACCCCTGGACTAAAGACAAGGTGTTGGACTATGGCATGGACATGACTGAATCTATTATGTGACACTGGATTTTTAGATTTATTACTAGTTGATCAAACCAGTTTATGATGGAGTTTCCTCCTCCTAATCATGATGAAATGGCATTTGTGGTTGTAGCCATCCAGTGCTCCCAAAGAAATGTGCTTACTCTGAATCCCCGGCACAAAATGCTTGATGGATCACCTAGTGCATGAACAGTCCAACTTTGGGCCTGGTCGCTTTGTCATATCGAAATGATAAGCATATTTTTGGGGTTGAAGCTCTCAAGTAGGATGGGAATTGTGATGATTCATTCTAAAACTTAGATGAATGTTATGGCCTTTCTCCGCAAAACTCAAAATAATAAGAGTGACTTGCCTGCTGGAGTTGCTGTGTGTGAGCGGCTTTAGCTGAACCTGTCATCCACGAAATGACATACGGACTAAAGGTTAAGGAAGACTTCGATAGTCAATCACTAGAAGCCGGCTTGAGTCCAATGCCAAGTTGAAGTGACGACAGTAGACGGTATGACAATCATTCTTTAGGTCTGTATGCCTAGGATCCCAATGGGTCGGTACGGGGCTCATGGGTTGCTCATGCTTCCCAAACGTCACGCATTTTTTAGGTCATTAGTCAACAGCTCCCTGAACAGCGAAATATGGGTGACTTCACATTGCTTCCTGTCCTAAGCAAGAGAGTGATTTAGGGCTTTTCGACCGATCAGTCATCTAGAAGGCTATGGAAGCGGGTAAAGCAGTCTTTCTATCTTTCTATTCATACATTAGCAAGGGCCAATAAGGCCTCGCTAGAAGCCTTCCCATATCGTATTGAGCTTTATTGAGTAGTTGCACGAAGGGGCACTGGTCTTTTGTTCCTAGGTCTCCATTAGGTAGGAATGGAGGAGAGGCCCCCCAACTTGGTGAGTTCGAACGTGGGATTGACTCCTCCAAAAGAGGGAACTCAAAAACCGGGTTCAAACCCTGAAAGTGATCTCTTCAAGAAAAGCGTCAAAGTGAAAAGCAAGCCCAAAGACACGAGCTATTACTTAAGTCGAGGACGGAGAATCCAGATGTTAACGAGAGAAAGTAGCAATTCAGGTATGTTACTGAGGAAGGAGGGAAGAAAAGGTTGGCTCAATTCAATATTCAATTCAAGTCTACCTACTTTACTTGCCTTTCCTGCCCCCTCTCTAAGGCGTGAGGCTCGTTATTCTTTCTCGTGAGCTAGGTTTAAGAGATCAGTTCCCTGTACTCGACGTTGTTGAGATAAAAGGTCCACAAACCTCTATCTATTAAGAAAAGGCAGGACGAGAACCTCGTTACTACCTTTTCTTAATATAGATGTAGGACAGGGTTCATCCATTTAGATTGTATACTTTAAAGACTTGAAACCCAACCCAACACCCGACTGCGGGCAATCCACAAATGGACGTGATCTTTTTCGGTGCTTACAGACCGTATTCCCCTTTCCGGGCCTTGCACTCACTCATGTCCCCAAGGCAAGCCAGAACCACGCCTTTAGCAAGGAATTCAATCCAAACTTCGGAGCTAAGATGAGGAAGCAAGATCGGACTTACCTGGGACTTTATTGAACATAGCGATTTTCCTTTGAAAAACCTACCTGAGCGCTGTGATTTACCTCCCTCACCAGATCGGGCCTGTCACTATAAACAATCGCTGATCCCGGAGGTACAGCATCCCTAGAATGGACGATACCCCCGTTTATTAGGGCTAGGGCATAACCGTGACAAGCAATCTTCGAATCAAGGTCCCTAACTCTTGAGCCGAGGTCATCACCAACGTAGAAACCAAAGTCGCTTACTCTCTCGCAAAGGTTGGCACCTACAACTACACCTTCTATGGTCACAAAACGACTTATAAACGCTTTTCCAGCGCCCACCCACTATTGTCTAGTAGCTTTACTATAAACCCCATCGATACAAACGAAAATGGGTGTAGCTTGGATCCAGATCGAAAGCCAGAGCTAGCCAGAGACGCTTGTTGCTTTAGTGGATGTGGATAGAGAAACCTCTCCCTTCTTGCTTCGCCATAAGGAAAGGAAAGAAATGGACTAATTAGAGTCACGTTAGGAGAACACCCTTGCTAACCTTGTTATAGATATGACTCTGTGCGCCTTTAGTCCGCCTTAGGCTTAAGCTTAAGTCTATCTAAGGCTAAGGACTAAGGGGAGTGGCCTTCTAGAGGTAAGGGGGGCATTAGAGTCAGTGGAGGAATGCGGCAACATTGATCCGCCTATCCGGGAAAAGGCCTACATGACAGAATAATAAAACGGCAATAACGGGTTCAGAGCGGCAGGCAACTGAGTCTTAAGACACGCCTTCGCGGCTTTATTTGAATTAGGACGTTACACGAGTGGCTTCTTTCGAGAAAGCAGCTGAAAAGACAGAAGCTACAGGAAGACCCAACAGCAAGCACCCCACCCCATACGACTAGTTGGGCAGACGTTGAGATCGGGTTGTTAATGCCTGGCTTAATTCTCCCAAAAAGGAAGAGCAGCAAGCCGAGCTGCCTTAGCTGCTAGAACTAGGAAGGCAACTGCCTCGCTTCCCGTAACTCAATTAGTTGATTCTACGAGCAACTTGCCTAGAGCCGAAGAGCTAAAACAAAAGATATTGGGGTACTTTTCCCGAGTACCTGATCCGCTTGAAAAGAGTACCGGCCGGAAAGATAGATTGTCTATCGTACCCCTGGCCTCCCGTGTGCCTAACGAGAGACAAAGCAAGGAAAGAGCTTGACTTAAAAGCTGGACTTGTCTCTCAAAAGCCGACTAGTTTTTCAATCAACCGCACTTACCTTTAGAGCTAGCGGAAATGGAACGGAAGGACATATTGATTCTCTGACCTAAACCAACTATCCGAAAAGTGCCTACGCCCTTCCCGAAAGAAAGTGGAATTCCTAATCCGCTTGCTACCTTACGAGAAAACAAGAAGAGAAAGGTAGCCGTTTGAGTCGAACAACAAGGAATTGATTCCAAAGCCTGTACCCGAAACCGAACTAACGGTTTAGTATATCTAAGCCCTTAGACCTAGCTTAAACAACGAGTTTTTGTCCATCCTGTATAAGCTTTAACTAAGGCGTTCGCTTCCCTTTAGAGCGACTACCCGAAGATTTTGTTCACGACCTACTTGCCCTAGAGTACCTTCTCTTTTCCCTCCTCCGTCTTTGGCTCTGGTGCAAGCTCCAGTATTTAATGATTCTCTTTTCCTGTCGATACGGACTCGGGATCGGGACAAGGGATGCGTTTTCCCGAAACAAGAAGAAGAGGGAATTTAGTGACGCTTCGCTTTCCTAAAGCCGACTCCCCTAAAACGGTTTTGTTTCTACGACTACTTTCCTTACTGAACTGCTCACTGGAACTACTTGACCTTCACTTACCAAAGCGGGACAACAAAGCAGGAGTTTCAAACTAAGTTCAAAGGTTGGATTGCCTTCTCCTCGGTACTCTCTCTTTAGTAAGGACAGGACTTCTTTCCTCACAAACCGACTTCCCGGAACGTCGAACTGATTCCAATCCTGTCCGCTGGGGCTAAGGTTGTCCAAGCAATTGGGCTTTCCCCCTTTCTCTTAGATCTAGCCTTTCCATGCCACGAATTCAAAATGGATGAGTCCTATTGGGAATCAATCCTGAGTCCGAGCGAGGAGCTGAACCATGAGAGAACCTTTTCACATTCATTCGACGGAAAGATCTTTGAACAGAACTTCCACTGCAAGGAATCTTCAACCAAGACTCACTAGTCACTCGCGCGATTCGCACTCGAAAAGTCATCCGCTTGGTGTAATACTCACTAAAATAAATGATGGGTGTCAGAATGAGATTAGAGATGCTTCGTTGACCGTGTAGAACATGGATTAGCATTATGTCATTCGTCCAATCCCCCCGCTAGATATCTCTGAAACTTGGCCTGGTGCGCCTGAACTTACTAAAGGAATTCTAAAAAAAAAGCTAGTCTGCAGCCCGTGTAAAGCTAGTCTCCTAAAGGAACCCGCGGGAACAAGTAGGCTTCCTTGCTTGACTCTTTTAGCTTCTAGGATTCCTAGCTCTAATCAATAGGTAAAATGGGGATTAGAGCCTTGCTCCTTCTATCTCCTTAGGCTCATCAAGGAAGACTCGCTCTAGATCTTCATTTGCTTCTGTTTATAGGATTTATAGGGAAGTTCCTTTCTATTAAAGAAGGGGACTCTTACAGGATGCTTTGCATACGGACTAGTTGCATCCCTTAGATGGCTGCCTTCTACTTACAGAAGGACTCACTCTAGGAAAGGATTCATACCCAGTCCTACCTCTGCTTCTAATGCTCGAACTCTTGTTGGAGTCCGAGCTCAAAGGACTAGGCTTGCAGACACTTCCTACTCCCTAAGAAGAGTCCTTAGGAAAGGAGGATCTATCTCTTTAAAGGAAGGGAATCGATTTCTTTATAGTATAAGTTGCCAACGATAGAGGTAATAATTGAATACTCTATTGGGGGATACACTTTATATGTTTTAAACTCTACGCTAATGGAACAAGTTAGTAAAGTAGCTAAGCTCTTCCAGGGGGAGATTCTAATACAAGGAGTACTTGCACCATATGTATTTCATCTTATCCCCCCACGTAAATTTCAATGTAATTATATGATACTTGAACAGGCCATCAGCTTACATTGATTTGATTGCAATTCACTCATGAACTCTGGAACTGGTTTAGCTAGCTCCTTCACCCCGGAAAGAAAGAAAGAGATCGAAGAGATGAACTCCTCCTACATCAGATAGATTGAAGAGGCCTTTTAACTATCGAAAAGAGGCATTATAGCCCGAGTCCTGAACCACTGGAATGGACAGACCGCAAGCCAACAAGCAAGAGATCGTTTTCCAATTTACAGATGCAAGAGTTGCGACAGATTAAAGCGAGAAATTCGAGATAGAGGCCTATAGAGGCTTACTATTAAATAAAGGGACCAATTGGAACGACTGACAGAAGAAAGAAAAGCGGGAAGGGCATCTATTTAAAAGAAGAAACTCATTCGTGGACTGATTCCGACTGATTATTGGACAGATGACCCTTTGCCATAGACCAATTGCAATAGATTCGCTAGCATAAAGCATAAAGAGATTCGAGATTCGCATTACCATCAGACAGAAAAGAAGACCGCTCGACCCTTACTGATGAGCTGACAAGGCCGGGGGCAAGTCTTTATAAAGGAAGAGAATCAACCGCACTAATTGAGACCGAAGCGCCTATGCTTGCTGCCGACCCTTACACCATAAACGGAATACCAGTTTCCGACCGGACAGGAGAAAGAACTAGAGTTGAAAGAAGCTATAGCACCGGATCTACACTTTTTCCAGACAGGCTCAGCCTGTTCATCCTCCTATACGTATACGTCTTATCATGCACCTTTGCATTAAGAAAATAAGGAAGGGTTATGTTGATGCAGTAGCAAACACTTCCTTATCCCATCAACATTTAAAAATTATACCCTTGATTACCGGCATGATCTGACTAACCTCAACGTTTTTCATACCAAAAGCCTCCAGCTGATCACAAAGGTTCTTCACCTTAATACAGTAAGAAGAAAGAGCCCCAACTACCCCGCTTCAGGCCATGTTGTTCAGTCTCCAGGCACTGACGCTTACTTGCGGTCGCATGTTCATTAACTTCCCTCAAAGTAAGCAATGCCTTTCTTGGGTCTGTAATGCCCCCATATATGGGGGCGCATCTCATCAGCTACAGACACTATGATCGCATGCATAGCCCTACCAGACCAGAACAACATGAAAATAGCTTCTTACTCGCCACATCCTCCGGTTCACCTTCCGCACCACTAAAAATTATCCAACATTCCTGGCCCATCAAGAAGCACTTTACCTCTTCACTCCAATTTACATAATTTTCGCCATGTTGGAGTGAACGGCACACAATCAACAAGCCAGACATTATTTCCAATGCAAAAAAAAGAATTTGACGCTCTCACTTTTTATTTTTCGTTCGATAGGAAAAAGAGACTATTTTAGATTCTCCGATCTACAAATCTAAAAAGATGTTTTTGGCATTTGTATAAGATCTTTACTATTGTAATCTTTCTCTCCTTATAAAGTCAAGTCTCCCTCCCTAGCTACTAGAACTACAGGAAGGGCTACTAGAGCTACTACCTACTAAAACAACTATAGGAAAGAACTACTACGACAACCCGAAGGGAAATGTTAACTACTCTTATAGCTCCGTGGGCTAACTGACTGACTGTACCGACTGACCGACCAAAGGAGTCTTTTGCTGCTCCTGTGCTTACTACCAGAAAGGAAGAACTACTCGCCGGTTGAATTCCCTTCTTCAGGTCCAAAAGAGCGTGATGGCTCGAGGTACGATGTTTGTGAAGGCGGTAGATGCTACATTAGAAGTGAAGGATGCAATTCAATTCTTCTGACTGGCGCAGATGATTGTCTTCTTTTGTGATGGAGGTAGGAGAGGCGTAGTGCAGGTTCTCACTGATAACGCTGCTAACTATTTTAGTATGTTGCATCAGGCACGAAGATATTGAGGCTTCGCCCCCCCGAGACAGTCCCTAAGGGGTGCTATGTTGACTGAAGCAAGCAGGTTTGGAACCCTATGGCTCGTTCCTGTGCTCCTTCATCAATCTAGGTTCGGTTAGGCTCAGGGGACAAGGCTGGCCGGTGCGCAAAGCAACAGGGCCTTTGGTTGCAGATCACTCTAGGTGCACTTGTAGCGAAAATCTTTGTTGCTTGTGCCACTGACCGAGAATGACGTAATAGTGCGGACTAGAGTGATCTGGTTTGCGTGGCGCTCGGGCTTTGTCTACCAGAAGAACCTGTAGCTTGAGGTGGAACCCTTTTTTACAAGACTCCAGACTAGAAAACTCGCGACTCGCTTTCTTTCTTGCCCCATATCTATTGACTTAGATGGTCTTTGCATCAAGTGGGAAGCCGGTACGGCCAATCTCACAAGAGAAGTCTGCTTCTTGGTGACAGGCCCCGGTAAAGAACGATTGGGCATTTGCATAGACAACCTAGGGGGCTCGGCGGGATGAACGCTTGGCTCGAGACATAATATAAAGTATAAGTATGCAATAACCCTATAAGGACAGCGAAAGGGATGCATATGTGCAGCTGTGAAGAAAATAAGCGAAGGACCCGTGTGGACAAAGGCTTCGATGATGACTCTCGTCCATAGCTTCTGGTCGCAGTTGTTTGAGCTGGGCTTGCAGCTTTCGGACAACTTGCTAAGTCGTCTTATTCTAAACAACCTATTTCGATTTGGCGCTGCTGGAAGGAGGCTGGGATGCTACCCTTGCTTCTGAAACCAACTGGATCGACGGGTTTCACAACTTGAACTGGCTATGGCTCTCCAATCGGAAGGTATGCTGCGGGCCTAGGAACTGGATATGCATCTATAACTGGCTATAGATCTCGAACTGAAGCAAAAGCCTTTGAAACCTCAACATTTGGTTCCGCTATCACGCCTATGCTGCCCAAGCGCACTTTCATATCATAAGGTGCGACGTGTACCGGGCAATCAATCGGAGGCGCTCCGCTGGGCTGTAATAGCGAATGGGAGTCACAATATCCCCCCCGGGGGATGACCTTGAAAATACGTGACGTCCCATACCATCCATCTGTGCTAAGAAAGATTATATGTATAAGGGCTAGGTTTCATCCGTCTCAACAGCTAGTGTTTATAGGAGCTCTAGTTCATCCGTAGTTCCGTATGCCTCAGCTAAGGTGGAGTCATAGGCAAGTGCAACTTAAGTTTCATTCCGTGGAGTCAGGGTCCCATGTAATCCGGGTCTCAAGTAACGGTTCCAAACCTCGCTTTTGTTCAATTATAAATAAATAACCACTTTGATGGAGATTTGTAGCATCATTCAAGTAAATACAGATTGAGATCGTAGAAACATGAGCTTGTGATATAGCTACACCTAATTCCGGACCGGTTAATGCAAGAACTATAAATAAAGGACCAAGATCTCCTATGAAATATAAAAGATCATTCATACATAGCATAGTCCAAGCGGACCCACTTAAAATCTTTACTGAACTATGACCGGCCATCATATTAGCAAATAAACGTATTCCTGAGCTTAATGCGCGAAAACAATGAGGGATTAGCTCAAGGAGTACTAAAAAAGGTGCTAACGGCAGTGGGACTCCTGCGGGTAATGAGAAGCTTAAAAAATGAAGCCCATTTCTTTGAAATCCCACTATAGTAATGCCAATAAAAAGAGAAAATGAGAGACCTAAAGTAATGAGAAAATGACTTGTAACTGTGAAGCTATAAGGTATCATACCCTGGGGATTACGAAATAACGAAAAAGTAAAAGTGACCGAGATGCGAGGGGAAAACTTTTGTTTAACATTTCCGGAAAGACCACCTATTTGTTCGTTTACCGGGTTCGGCACGAAATCATGAAGAAGCTCTACCAAGGATTGCCAAGCATTTGGTACTGAGTTTCCTCCTCCGTTTTTAGTAACAAAATGAACCAGAAGTAGGACCAAACTGAGAGTTAGCAGCATAAACAAAGATGGATTTGTGAATGAGAAATAAAAGTTTCCTATATTCATAGGAATCAATGGGAGAATGGCAAATTGCTCAAGTGGGCTGGGGACCAGCCCCTCTAACCTAAGAGCTTCGGTAAAGTACTCACTCCCGGAGCCATTCCGGGCCAGGTCTTCACCGATTTCACGTAGTGCGTTAAGATGATCCCTCTCATTTACATCAAAAACAAAGAGTAGGTCATCGATTTTATTAAAGAAATAGGGAACCGGCTCCTGTGGGAGCCCATTGGAATCTCTATAAACTTGATAAATAGACTGTAATTGAGAGGCGAGGGTCGTCTTTTGGGTGGTTATACTGAGGACCTCTACCTTCTGATTCAATACGTGCAAACTTTTAATACCAATGCCAACAATGCTACAGATGCCAACAAAAATATTAAAGATATCCATAAAGAAAACGTTCTTGTAGTTCTGCTTTTTTCTCTCAAAATGAAGAAAGACTTGTTGGAAATCGCTGGTTGGTTAACCAAGAAAGGAATGGGACTCTTGGGGCGTTGGAATGGATTCTTTTCGATGAAGTACCCACGGAGCGGTACACGGAACACCAAGCCAATCTCGAAAAAGAAAAGTACAAGCAACTACATCAACAACCTGACGTGAACGACCGCTTTCTTTGAACTAAATGAATAGGCGATCGATCTTTCTCGACGTTAGACTTCGAACACTCTATTATATAATAGAAGAAGACCCGCCCTCGAAATCAAAAAGAAAGCCTCAGTCTGGTTCACCTACCCTAATGTATTTTATATGCAATTTCGAGTTGACTTGCTTTAACGAAAGTTGCTACGCGAAACCCACTTCCTGAAAGTCTTTAGATCTGGCCTATCCAATCGTCCACCAATCTCATCTTCTACTCTTTCTTCTGTTCCTTTTGTACCTTCCGGTTCGGTACCTTCTCTTTCTTCTATCTCTCTCGATCACGATCATCAGATTCAGTAACTTGCTTCATATCAGTTGTCAAACCGAACTTCCTTTCTCTTAACGAGAGGTTCATAAAGAGGCCGTACGGCACCCTTTCACTCCGGATCAAGACTTAGATGAAAGGCAAGAAGTAGCAAGTCACGAGGATGGACTTTCTATGGTAACTTCCGTCGAGGGAACCCCTACCTCTCTGGTCACGAAGGGCAGGGTATGTATTAGATAGAGATAGCTCTACAAACGCTACTGAAGTATTAAATCAATGGAAAAGAATGGCACTGTACCAACACTGAACCGAGTAGGAGCAAACAAATAAAGACCCCCTCTGCTTCACCCGGCAATGATACATATGTCTGTACTGGGCACCGGTAAACACTTTTCTCACTTAGGATAGTTATAGGTCTTATCCCTGTCGCTAGATTGAACCCCAAATCTCTACTCAGCTTGGGCGCTTATTCCAGGTAATTATATAATAGCGGATCAAAGAAAGGTTCTTCCGCTTGACCTTCCTCTATCGGATGAGGCAATAGGCAAGTAACCATTAGGGAAGCGAGAGCTTGGTTCGTACTAATATAATATAGTAAAAGAAGTTAAGTTCAAACTTGGCTCGTACTAATCTATTCTTTTGTGCGAGGGTAGCAAGCGGTCTATGGTTCTCGCTTTCGATAAAGGGGTCTCCGCCTGAAAATAAGGGATATCGTAGATCAGACAACAGTAGTTGAAGGAGCCCAGTCCCCGAAGGAAAGTCACAAATACGACGAAAATACGGGTTCCATGGACAGAGTGTGAGCCAGCCAAAGAGTTCGGCCAATACTGGAATAGTCGACTCGTGAGCAAACTAGGGGCGGGGAACAAACAAGAGAAGATCCGGTCGGGCAAGAGGGCACAGTCCGAAGCCTTCGGCAAACGGTCTCACCCAATCATCGGTCAAGTGAGGTTCGGCCTACTCTGAAACTCGCTTATTCCTCTCTAACACTTCTAAAGTGATAGAAAAAGACCCTTAAGAGATAGGGGCGAAGGAGTCTCAAGGGATGTCTGTGGGACTTGCTTGTGCAGACTGAGCTTGCGTCTGAACTTGAACAGGTACTAACATTTAAGTAAAACGCCCTCCAAGGCCGCAAACGCGCGATTTAAGCCTAAGCCACTTTTTCTGACTCGAGGCAAGCCGCCCCGAAAGCAGCCTACCTAATCGTTCCAGCTAAGGAAAGCCAGGACTCCGAGATCGGTCCTATATTCTTTCTGGCCAGTATTCTTCCTTAGTCTTCGGGTTAAAGACATTTAAGGATTCATTCAGTTAGACTTTGATATGATGATATTAGCCCGTCGGCCTACTCATTTCCATCTTCGCCTCCCTTTAGCCTGATACTGACTTTCATAATCATTCTTTTATAGCCTTCCGTCTGGTCTTCGCTTTTGCTGCTCTTCCTGAAGAAGCAGCTCTAACTTCTTTATCCGCTAGTGAGCTAGCCTCAAAATAAATTCATAGGCTGTTTCTCGACGAAACTATGACTATAAAAATAAATATAAAATCTTCGATAGGCAGGCAGCATCAACTAAGAAAGGTAACGTAGTTACCGGTAAAGCGGTATCTAGAGTGACTTCAATTGCAGGAATAGATTGATTGATACGGGTAGTCCTTGGAACGACACGATAGTTAACCAAAGAGTAGAGAGAGCTAAGCGATGGTAGAAGGTATCGGAACTTCTTCTGTCTGCCCCAGGAGAACATCTGTTGACTTATCGACCAGAAAGCCTTTGCTATTATATTATATAGTCCTCGGCTCTCTTTCATAAGACTCGTCTAGTCCACCCCCAAAACCACTTTTAGCAGGAAGTGCCTTATTTGGAAGCGATAAGCAGATTGATTGATTGCTCGAAAGAGCCGTACCTAGCTAAGGGAAGAAGCTATCTATATTCGCCGGACAGAGAAGACAGGGCTATTGCAGTGGCAGCTATGGAGATTCCTCCTACCACCGAAACCAAGACGCCAAGGGGATGTATCCTATCCTCTATCCTAAGCGCGATGGACGAGTACCCGCTCAAGCGAAGACTCAAGCTCGAGTGAAAGTTCAACGAATCCGAGATAGGGCCTTTTATTAGTTATTAGTAGGGCTCAGAGTATGTATCCCAGGAATGCCAGATCCGGATAAAGAGGGCTTGATGAATAGGTGCCCTATCTTGAGCTTGAAGAAGAAGAAGGAATGACCAGGGTAGAAAAAGGAAGAAAGATAATAGAAAGACTCTACCTGGGCCAATCGTAGATCACAGTCAAACTGAGCAGCAGCCAAGCCAAGGTCTTTCTCTCCCTCAATCTATAATTGCGAAGAGAAATCGGGGACTGGTCTGAAGTCTTTTATGATCCCATCGTCGAGAGAGCATGCCTTTCATTCGTATGAACGCTTGCGTCAGCTCTACTCCGATCTCGTGGTCATGAGAGAGATGAAAACAACGATCGGAGAAAGGTGCGTCGATCATTTCTATCAATATGGAGAGGAAGACGAATATGACATTGAAGACCTAAGGGAGGTCTATTTCCTGCTTGCCCACCTCTTCAGAAGCTATCTTTGAATCTCTCCAAAGGTTTGTAACCTCTTTTCGAAACTTCAAAGCCTTTACTACTTAGACGAGAGGGTTGCGCCGGGACTGAAGCCAAAACCTTATGGCACGATAGGAGAGTCCCAATAGCTGCTAGGGTAGGAACTAATCGTAATCGGGAAGGATGTTGAAGCGATCGCTTTACTTTATAAATAAGGGGGGAGACTTAAGAAGAAGAAAAGGTATCACAAAGGAGCGAGTTTCGTGTGTCGTGTGCAAGCCTTGAAAGAAAGCTGCTGAGCGAGATGAGAGATAATAAGCGAGATCAGAAGTTTGCGAAAGCTGGCTCATTAAAGTGAGGAAAGTCAGATCCGGATAAAGAAAGGGGGGTAGGGAGGTCAGAAGAATCTCACCCAGGAATAGACACTCGAAAGTGAAAGAAAGAAGCAGCTGCTATTACTATGTTAGGGGAATCGAGTGACCGATAGGGGGTGGTACTGAAAGACTTGAGCCCTGGAGTTGAAGAGTACTGAACTGACAAGTTCTGGAGTGGAAAGTCTTGAATTGACTTCGGAAGAGGAGGGCAGCCCGGGGAATTAGATAGAGCACTAGTTGTAGAAAAACGAGTACGAAGGCCCCTAGGATATATATTCTATAATCTCATAAAGACAAGGAAGCCAATAAAAAAAGAAGACAAAGGAGAACAGAATGCCAGACGAGTAGAAAAGCCAGAGAAAGCCTAAGCCAAAATGTTGAATAGTAGGAGACGGCGCCCGGAAACTTTTAGTTGTCCCTCCGTAAGTAAGTTGTTCAGTATTTCCTTCTTATGCAACACGGCTAGAGCAGTTATGGTTCGGTCAGTGCCTTCCCTTAGGTTTTGACCTTCCGTCCCTTCGGTAAGTCAGTTAGTCAATCAGTTCAGTCTGTTAGTCTCTTCAACTATCTTGCACGAGCATCCCATTTCATTCCTTTCTTTTTCAGCCCTTTCTGTGCTGTGCTTCATCTTTCTCTGTGATCCCAGTCCTGCTCTTTTGAATGAGAATAGACCCTTCGTTAGACCTTAGAATGAAAGAGGAGCTCATCAGTCCCGAGAAGACAGTCTCCCTATAAGGAAGTGTAGCGAACTCGTAATACCGCTTCGTGGGTAGAAACGGAAAGCGTTAAGATATGCCAGCAGTTCCTCTGAAGGAAGTCCCTTTCCGGATAGAACCTTTGAAAGCAGAGGCGCCTCCTTTGGTGGATTGTAATAATAGAGCCGTAAACCCCTCTTCACCGAAGTAACTACCCGAAAACCGCTTTTACAAATACAGGACGTAAGCATCATGCATGGGTGGGAACTAACTTGAGTACTATCTCCTCTCCCTTATGGTCGAGCGGATTCCATCTTCTCCCCGAAGTAGCACATCTGAAAGCCTCTCTTTTACAGGTTGCGGGAGCTAGGCATGAGGGTAGGGACCTCTTTCATTCGTAGCACGACATGACATAAGCTACTTCTGGACAGGCAATAGATAGAATAGTCATAATAGCCGGGGGATAGTCTATCTTCCTTCCCGACAGCTAGCCACGGTTAGTGTCATAGCACGGTTACTGTTTCGTATAAGCAATAATCCTTGGTCGGATAAGCAATCCCTGGAATCCTAAGGCTTTGTTGTCGAGGAAGGGAAGAGCGAGAGCGATACGCTGCTTCCAATATCCTTCTTCGGGCAGCATGGATAGCGAGTCGGTGGGCACAGTTCCGATAGCGCCCAGTCTGGACAGTCAGAGATAGCATACTTCTGGCTAGCCTGGAAATGAAATAGATGATGTTGGACTATCGGGGAAGGGGCTTAACTTAGGATTATAGAGTAAGCGGCCGACCATTATTAGTTCAGAGATATTCCTTTCCTCCCATGCCGAGCTACCTGGGCTTCTGGGCCTATGCAATTATGTTGACTAACCATGGATAAGTCCGATTCCCCCACCGTATCTAAAATGGGGGAGACTGAGATGAGCTCATCCGGTCTAGCTTTAGCAGCTCAAGCAACTCTAGCAGCTTCGGAAAGAGTAGCTATTTCGGAATAGGAGATTGGAACCCGAACGGGGATTGAGTTTAGTTCATCTTGTTCCGTGTAAGTGGTTAAGAGCTCTTTAGAAAGAAGAAAGGGCAGGACTCTTCTACAAAAAGAATGTCGTAAAAAATCTGGTCTGTAAGCAATTACCTTTCCTGGCTTTCTTTCGCTGCTTCATAAACCCCTTTAAAGTAAAGTGAAAGTCAAGTGGAATTCACCCGAACCTTCGAACTCTAACTCAAACTAGAACTCATCGCTCCAAAGGGCTTCCCCCGAATCATACCACATATATATATCTCCAATCCCCTCAAACGGAGGTGCGGAAACCGCCTCTCCTTGGTATGTTACTTAGCAAGTCAGTTATGAAATGTCTTATTAATAGAATGACTTTCATTACAGTGCATCTTCCCCAGCAATTGGGATCGTTCAAAAATGAATTTCCCTGGAGCTGGGCATGAGCTATTCCCATCTAGTTACGCGTAGTGGGACTGCGAAATAGTCTTCCTTTCAAGATCGCCTTGCGCTTTATGAAAGTACGCTGTACTGGCCTTCCTTCCCCTAACCCCAGGAAAATCAGTGAGTTGCCCCCCTCAACCTATTGAATTTCCTTCACTCGGGTATTTAAGTTCCACTACACTAAGGCGAGAGAAGCCGGGATGCCCACCCCACATTTGCCTTCTATGCGCTACGAGCATCGACAAAGATCTCCTTTTAGTTTAGGAGAATGGATTTTTGGCAGATCGTCTGCTATTTAAGATTCCAATTCTAAGTTGGTAAGCTGCTACCAAACCGGATTCTCACCTGCTTTAAGGTCCCACATTGACTCTCCAATCGGATATCTCTTTTCGGCTTAGTCGTGCAATTAGTCGTGATAAGAGGAAGTCCCCCTTAGCTAGGGATCTACCATATCTAGTTCCAATGTAAGCTGGTGAAATGCTACCTTCAATACAACTGACCAGGGCAATCCCGCCTCATCGGATGCTTATTGGGATGCCACTATCAAAGATTCTTCACCAGTGACAAATCGGATTCGTTCAAAGAGAATCCTTCAACGACAACAGCTACCACTCACTGAACCCTATCTATATCAGGATTTATTTTTCCATCCATGGCAAAGGCCCTATTAAATAAGGGGCTTGAAATCTTTCCGGCTTAGCTAGCCCACAATATTACCTAAAGGGGGTGGGAAGAGCCCTTTTAAATTCATTTTTGCAGGTGAGCCAGATGCCGAGTCTACCTCTGCCAAGTTCCTCTTTCTAGGAGGATTTTATCAAAAAATTTCAGCCGGATTGGTAAGTCGCTTTTGAGTTCGATTTTCATTACTCCGAATCTTCTTAGTTCGATTCTGCCTCTGCTCCCTCACTCACAGAGCTCGTACTAATCGATTAGAGATCCACGGGGGGACTTGTACTTCCATTAGAAGAAAGCTAGGGAAAAGAGTTCATCTTTGCAGAGGTACCAGGAAAGACAGAAAGGGATAACCAACCGGGGCATTGGCCTGATTTTAGGCTTTAGGAAAAAATCCAGACTTCGGAGCTCAGCTCAGAGGAGAGCGGCTTTTTATGCGACAAACTATTATGGCGCTGAATAGGTCGCTACTCTTTATAGTGAGAGTTACCTCGGAAATGGGAGACTTAGTGGACCTATAAAAAGAAGGCCCAGCGGCAGCTTCTCGAGACTACCGGAGCTACCTTATCAGACTAGGGAAGCTACCCACCCGCAAGAGCTAGGAGCACACTGACGGTAGACCTTCCCTCTTATTCACGCGATATTGCTGGATCGGGCAAAAGCCCATTTGCACTACCCAAAACTACGCTTCTAGGGAGGGATAAAGACAATCCTTGTTCAAGTCCAGCGAGTGAGAACTGGCTACTCCACCATGGAGATGAGCAGAGGGGAGTGGCGGTTGGGGCAAGTTCTAGGCAAAGAAAAGAGGCTGGCGAAAATTGTAGAAGCTTTCCTGAATCAGCAAGCCATTGAGATGAGAACTATAATAAGAAAATGCGATAGAATGGATTGGAAGTAGCCAAGCCAACAGAATGAGACTAACTACCCGTTTACCAAACAAGACTGAGTGTCCCAGGGCTAAGTTGTAAGTAAAGGTCAGTTCGAAGCTCTAAGAGCAAGAAGTCTAAGTCCGATTCGAGAACGAGAAAGATCCGTAGAAGTAAGAATGACGAGACGATCCGTGACGGGGATTTTCCATTTTCTTAAAATTTTTATTTATTTAATTAAAAGATACGAATCGAATTCTCTCATTTGATCTTTTGCAAAGTCTTTCGCTAATGCTTAAGAAGAATCCAAGATAACAGAGTAGTGTCCGCCCAAAGGTGCTCATTGAGCCGGTCCCCGGGCATGAAGCAAACTTGCAACTGATTGAGCGTGTGGAGGAAGCTGGTTTGAAGATGTGAGAGATGGAGATGCTATATGCTTAACACATGCAAGTCGAAAAAGTTCTTCACTCACGAAGGACTGACCTTCTCACTCCATCTATTCCTGCAATTGCGGTTAGAGTCTCGCCTATGAATTGCGGCTTTCTTTGGTTTGTAACGAGATCGAAGATATTTCTTTTATAATGATCGAGATCAACCATGTCACAACTTTGACTCCTGCTTCTCTCTCACCGTTGCTTGATGCTGCGTATCGCACAAACTTGTTCTATTCCTTTATCCCTAGTGCTGAAGGCTTCCACTCTATCTATATCCATACTCCTTCGGTCAAGGAGATGCCGTACTGAAGAAGCTTGAATTTGCTCTTAACGTTAGTGCGAAGAGAGTAAAGGTATTCCCCTATCCTTCTCTAGGGGATTCATTAGAAGACCTATATTTATTCCTGATTGGCCATTGATAGATCAGACTCTCACCTCTTTTTGTTGAGATTATCTTATACAGCGAACTTGTTTAGGTCAAAGAAGTAGGAATCCGGAATCTTCCCCTTTGCATTTCTTATATGAAAAAGAAAAACACTAGGAGCCTATTCTTTGAACCTGAAAGATTGGATATCTGGCATTTCCATTAATAGTAAGCCTTTGTTTGAAAGATGTTGATGCATTTTTGGTGATGGTAGAGCCCTTTTACTAGTACTAGTAAGGCTCGTAAGTGAGATTGGGGCACCTTATCAGACGAAGTTGTTAGACCGCTTCGGATAGTTTGTTTTCAACCCGAAAAAACCTGACGTCACTTGTGTTTTTGCAACATCTTCGGTAAGTTCTGTGCTGGTCGTAGAATCCGAAGCTATGATGAAATATCCTAGGTTCCGCATCAGAGTTGGCACAGCGAATGCCCATAGACTAAACGGGGGGACCCAACTCGATATAGTGAGCTTGATATCGCATTTGATCCCCTATTTAAAGGAATTTTTAGAGGAGCTTACTAATATAAATATATAAGGCAAAGGAATTCCTCTGCAAGGCTTTAGTTTGTCATAAGGTTCCTCCTGTACGCCTGTCAATGGATTCGAGTATTTGCCGACAGTGCCCTTACCGGAAATGGGTATGTATTGAGAGTGAAGGGATTGATTTCGCTCGCGCATTGAGAGTTTTGGATGAAGCCTTTTCTTAAGGAATCTTGTACCTTGACCCGCGTAGATATTGAGTCTAGTCCATCCATATTGCCTTTATGAAATGAAAGAGCTCTTTCTGAACGTGGTTAGAATGAAGGAGATGATCGAGTTTTTTAGTTTCGATGGGGTTCTTTTTCCTGTAAAGTCGAACCTAGTTAGGAGTTAGTCTTTCCTAACCCAAAACGTTGATGGATATTTCTAGGCTGAGCTTACAGCAATATAGTTCGCTCCAAGGGAAAAATGGAGTGGAGACTTCCTTTCCCATATCGTCTTTCATCCATTGGGATGATAAATTTCTTTGTTGGAGCTAGAACTCTCCCGATTCATTACTGGGACTGCATTTTTTTACTTTTACACTCTAATACAAGTGTTTGGGCTAAGCAGCTTCAATATCTTTTTATCAAGGGTAAGGTTTGGAACTTGTTGATTCTGCACTCGCTACATCATTTACTAGGGGTGATGGTGAAGTATTGCTAAGAGTTAATTGCTTTCTAAGAAGGGCTTTGCTTGCCCCCTTTAGTATAGTAGTAGTCTAGGAGATGGAAGATATAGAAGCGATCATGCCAGCTCTAGTGCACCTAATACCATACCATATAAGCTACATTGTTGAGTATGGTCAGTACATAGATGGGTGGAGCCAGCTTTGCATACTCTATTTTAAGAAATAAGCAGTAGCACTGTTAGTGTCCTAAGCCCTGTAATTCGAAGGGTAAGTTAGGTATAAACAGTTAAGTTGAAGGTCTTTGGTGCCCACCGAATTCATGGCCTGTCAATATATCATAGTGTGTAAACCTTGTGACACGTGTAGTGTTGATTGGTTTGGGTAGTTAATCAAGGTATGATCTAGAAAATCTTTCATTTTCGGTATGTTGATACTATGGAGGAGGATGAAGAATGCTTTTTCTGGACTCAGATTTGAGTTTACCCCGTTGTTGATTGGTGCGGTGATCTTGATAACTGCCTATCTACTTCAGGTTTCGTGTTCTTGCGAGTGGGAGGTGTGGCATCCTAGTCTAGTCGATGCCTGTTGATTGTTGCACTCTAAACCATGGGAGTCGAGTGCTTTGTGCGTTATGCCTGAAAAATTGCCAACATTCATACGCCCTATCTATAGTCACTTTTTGCTCTTTTGGTATATCTATTGCTATAGTGGATAAAAGGAAAGAAGAATTGTAATATTACGCATCAAGCATCAAGACTCTATAAGATAAGATAAGGTAGACTGCTATGCTAAACTATGCGCAAGTATACTATGTTATAGTATAATAATATGTTATGCTAGACTACGAAAGCGAGAAACTCTCTAAGGAAAAGAAAGAGGAAAGGAGAGCGGTCGAGTGCTCATCGAAAGAAAGATGAGTTGGTCGAGTTGATTCCATCTCCTTTCCCCCACCCGAGCCTGCAGTTGTGATCCTCCTCGCCCGGTTGCTCCGGCTCCCGCTCCTGTCCCTGAAGAGCTTCCAGTTCCGGAGCGTGGCCCAAGTGGTTCGTTCCGGTCGCGGCCGAGAGGCTTTTTCCTCTATCTCTGGTAGAACCTTACGTAAATCCAGAGCTGATGATAAAGCTCTGGCGATTGCGCCAGGGCCAGAAAGTCCATTGGACACGAGACGAGTTGGCATGGACCCGTCGAGTTCTGGAACTTAAGTCTTACCGTGAGGTTTCCCCCTATCTCTTAAAGACTTCTCAAAAACAAAGTTTCCCTTATGCGTTCTTGATTAGTATTCAGGGGGCCGATCTATCTCAGCAATTTGATAGACATGGCCAGACCTCTCGCTTTCAAAGCGATAAGTGTCACTGCAACGCCATTCTGTGATCTTATAGTTGAGAGATAAGAATGGGATAAGCTCCTTACTTCCCCCTTTTCAGTTCATAGGCAGTAATAAAGTACCAGGGCGACTCCGGTTTCAGCTTGAATCCCCGGAGTTTCTACCAAACCAAAGAAAGCCGTGATTCTAATCGGTCTTTGTCTTTGGCTTCGCCGTCCTTCCCCCCTTTCCTTATAAAGTTCAGGTCGACCTGGTCCATGCTCCCCTAACTGCAGCCCTCTCTGGGGCCTTTACTGGAAAGGCAGCCATCTTCTTCTTGAATATGACTGCCTATTCAGACAGGCCTTGCTGTGGGATATGGAGGGCCCTTTCTTGTCAACTGCACAGTGACAGGATAAGCCGAGAGTTGGGGGGGGCGCTGCCCGGAGAACCGCACACAATGATAGGGGAGCGGCTCTATGAGTGGGAATCTGAGTTTCGGAGCAAAGCTCCCTCTAAATCTTTAAAACTCTTCTTGGAAAAAAGGGGGCACCACAAACAAGGAAGGAGTTTAATGCTTCCGAGATTCAATCACATTTTGATTATTGACGAAAAAAAAAGCCCTCTATTCTTCCTTCGCCGGCCGGCGGCCGAGAGAAGAGCGCAAGCTCCTGTAGTATACTGAATTCATTCATTATAGTTTTTTGCAATCCCATATATATTTATAGGAAGGAGTAATTAATGTTTAGGATGCTAAGCAAAGATGTGTGGTTTAGTGGTGTTTTGTTATGAACGGGACAGGGACGGTTGCTATCAGAACTGAATGGGCTTCCCCGCGAAGGCGATCCAGAAAAGAAGACCTAGACCAGAATTAGTCAAAACAATGTGGTGGCCGAAGGAGACTGGAGTCAAAATCGTTATTCTTTCCCTTTCTTCAGTAGAATCCCCGGTCCCAAACGCCTACTCAAAACTAATAAGGGGTAGACACCAAGAAGAATGAAATCCCAAAGGGGTCAAATAAGACTTTCAAGTAATACAGGGACGGACTGATACTCTAACTCCCGATGCAGGAGCAGGAATCTAAATGAGGAGGAGGCTTTCGAAAGGCATTGAACCTCCCAATCGAATGAATCGTAACATTCGTAATGATCAACTTTACGGAGCCCTATCGCTCGGTTAGATAAGAAAATTCCACCCCAGAACTAAAAGGACTTTCAAATGCTATAGAAGCACGCACTTCTTCGTCCACAACAGCAGGCTCTTTCGGTCCTGGCTAGCCGGTCCAGTTCTCCAGTCAATACCTGCCAAAGAAAGAATGTACAATTTGTTGTATCAATGATATTACCAATCAACGAGCTGCTAGTTGGAGAGGGAGGTCCATTACGCGTTAGCTACCTCTAGAATAGCCAGACATTCTTGGCCAGGTTTCAGAATTCCAGAGAAGTCATGGAAGGAACTGAATTGGCCACGCACGATGAATGGATGGACAAGAAAAAGGATAGTCTAAGACTCTTCGATATGAATTTATACTTGGAATTCGGAAGAATCTGAAATGCTCCCGCTCTGCATGGCAGGCGAGGTAGGATAGAGAAGAGGGTTGCCTAGATAGATGTTCTCTATAGGTATGCTATAAGTAGCTAACAGAATGCAATGCCTCCTTCTAGTGACGGTCGGTCGAGTTGAAACTTGGCTCCGTGAGGGGGAAGAACCTTGACTTCTTTAGGGGCTTGCGTCTTTTAATTCTATTGGGTGGCGTGGCGGGGAGGCATGGTGGAAGCCCAGCCCGCACCATACGTTCTCTGATTGAAACGAAACTTTTTCTCCGCTCCGGGAATTCCAGCAGACGTGATACTGGTTCAGCAAAGGGACTCAACATTTCACTTACGGAAACAGAAAGAGTGTTCGGGGATATTGGAAAAAGCCTTTCAGGTACAAGAATGAAGGAGCACTGCTGCACTTCCACGACATGGGAAAGGGATCATGGGGTGAGGAAAAGAAAGAAAGAAAAGGTGCAAGGTGAGGGGATATCAAGAGGTAGAATAGGTGAAATGAGTTCAAAGGAATTAGTTAAGACA
>JAULLD010000008.1:5828-18454 GCA_035668095.1 Sarracenia minor
AGTGGGAGAGGCAGGATTCGAACCTACGTAGAAAAACTTCAACAGATTTACAGTCTGTCGCTTTTGACCACTCGGCCGTCTTGCCATAAAACGGCTCCCAAAGCATGAGCAGAAGCGTCCGTCTCGATTTCGAACGGCTTCTGAACGTCTGGCATGGCCAGAACCGGTGCTTCGCAGACTTTCTCCTTAAGTGCCTGGAACGCACGCTCTGGATCCTCTCCCCATCGAAACGTCTCTTTCTTTTCTGGGCCCCGAGTAAGATCCACCGGGAGTCGTTCTTTATAAATCTTTAGTGCGGAGGTAGTTGGTCATGCCGAGGAAACTCTTTACCTCCGTCAGCGACTTGGGGGTTGGCCATTCCCGGACAGACTTCGTCTTCTCAGGATCTATCTTGACTCCGGATGAGCCGATGATGTGCCCCAAGTATACCAGCTCAGCTCCCTCATCCCTTTTTGCTCAACAATAAGTAAGCTCTTCTCCGTCTGTCTTTACTGCTTGAAGCTATCTCACGACTTGGATTCGAACCAAGCTAGCTACTTCCCGTCCCTCCCTTTCTTGATAGCACAGGAAAGAGGCTAGCACTAGCAGTGCGTATTCCATCAAGAGCTGCTCAATCTATGCAACTTGGGATCTTATGGCTTCTTCCTCTAGAAATTCCTTCATTTAAAAATTAGAATATTATACTACTAGGACCAAAGTCAAGTGATTCAACTCCAGCACGAACGGCTACATCCTCTTCCACTGCTCCCACTTCTGCTACCGGGCATGAACTTCCAAAGCCTGGACTTGCTATCGAGAAGGAAATCCGCCTTCACTCGGAGTTCTTTATTTTCTTTCTTCTTCAGTCAGACTAGTGACTTCTGACGTCAAGCATCTCGAAAGACTAATCTTCAAATCAATCTCCTCGGTAAAAGGCTTAGGCTATTCAGCTACGAGTTCTGTCATACTATAGCTTGCTTAAGGAAGAGTTGGATCAGTTGGCAAGGAAAGTCGAATCCCACCCGAAGAAAGGGATTCTTATTTACCTATTGGATCAAGGGGATCTGTCTCACTATGCTTAACATATTCAATTCGAAGTGGCTAACTCTTACTTTCTTCTATATCCGAATCACTTTATGCATTAGGACTGTATTGATTTCACTCCTTGATGGGCCCTGGATCCTCGGGATGGTAAACGAAATGGAGAAAGAACTAAATTAGTTCCACTTAGTTGATTATCATCTGTATGATTCATAGTAGTAGTAGACTTCAAGACGTTTTGTTTGACTAACGTAAACATGGATTAAATTAGATTGATTTTCATTCCTTATCATAGAGGGGCCCCTTAGGGAGCGGGGCTGTTTTAGGTCCTTGCTTTTCAGCTTGGACGATTGAGACTAATGCGCTTTCTACTAATCATTGAGACTACTTTGAGCCTGGCCCATTGCTGCCGAGCTACGGGTTCACCGGTCGACTAGGTCAGACCCTTCCGGGAGCCTCTAATCTCTATCTAATAACTTGACCCCACCTTTTTCTTTAGGCATATTCGGGGAGTAGCCTTCTCCTTTTTCTTATTTAGAAGATAACATTAGAAGATCACAAGAGGCAATCTCAATCTCATTCTTTCCTCCGGGTGACAAGATAGGCGCTCTTCAAGTTCCATCCCTCGCTCGTGGCATGAACTCAGAATCGAATCCGTCTTGGACTTCAATTCCATTAAAGAGCTTTCCAGTCTCGTACAGGTGAACAAGAAAGCGATCCATTCCACAGTAGGACTTGGTAGTCATTGATAGTCCCTTGTTCCTTCGAAGCAGTGGTGCAGTTCACCAACTCGCATATGTTAAGCATAGAACTTTTGATCGCAGACCGGAGAAAGGACCTTTCCCGATGGCAGATCCGGCACTCCAGAACGTCACTCACGAACTGAGCTAGCCAAAGGAGCAAGAGATAGTGAAAGCGATTCACTGATTGATTCATTGATTGACCTCTTGAATTCCACTTTCGAAAAGTCTAGCATGAAATGGGCATCCCTTGCTTGGTCTATCTTCAATCTCTCTCCTCCCGACCCAACCACTCGACCCTCGAAGGTAAGCCCACCAATGAAACCAGTTCCTCGAGCAACATGTTGTCGGACAAAGTGACAATAAATCTCAATGTTTTTGGTGCGATTATGAAAGACATCATTATGAGCAATCTGAATAGCACTGCGATTGTCGCAACGAAGGACTGTGGCAGAAGAGTGGACCCATATCGTCGAGTAACCAACGGCGGAGCCAAAGAAGTTCTTGTGTAGTATCCGCGAGAGCACGATATTCAGCCTCAGTACTAGACCTAGCTAACTGTTTGCTTCTTGCTACGCCAAGAGATAAGAGAGTCGCCTAGAAAGAAGCAAAAGCCTGTAGTTGAACGACGATCAGTAGGGTCGCCTGCCCAATCAGCATCTGAGTAAGCATGCAACTCAAGAGAAGAATGTGTAGAATAAGAAAGTCCATGAAACACATGGTGCCCTTGATATAACGAAGAATCCGGAGTACTGCAGCATAGTGAGTGGAACGAGGAGCAGATAAAAACTGACAAGGTGAACAGCATAGGCTATATCAGGTCGAGTAACAGTGAGATAAACAAGACTGCCAACCAGCTGTCGATAAAGTGTGGCATCAGAAAGTGGTGTGCCATCCAGAGGAGTGAGTCGAGCATTGGGCTCGAGAGGAGTTGACACTGTCTTGCTATCAGTGAGTCCAGCGCATGCTAGAAGATCAGAAGCATACTTGGCCTGAGAGAGATAATAGCCATCAGAATCAGAGGAGATCTCAAGACCCAAGAAGTAGCCGAGAGAGCCCAAATCCTTCATCTCAAAATGATTGCTGAGAAAGAATAGTAGAAAGAAAAATGAGAATCACGAAGGCGAACAGGTAATTGAGTTACCCGAGTAGGACGACCAGGTGGTGGATCAGTAGGATGATCATCAGGCACAGGAGATGGTGCATGTGGCTCGGGAGACTCAGTGGGAGAGGAGGCAGAGGGTGGAGGGGCAGGATCATTAGGCAAGACCGGCGCCTCGGGACAGACTGTTTGTGAGAGCTCGGGAAGAGAACCTGCATCAGGATTATCAGGAAACTACTCTATAGAAGGATCCGGAGATGAAGGAACAGTATAGGAATAACCCTCGACTGCATCTCTACCTGCTGCTTGAAAGCCAGAGTTTGCTGATAAATGAATTATAGTCCAAATAAGGGGTTTGCTGAGTAAAGAAGCTTCTACCAGTAGCGTGGGCGCTCTTTGATCATTGACGCAAATAGCTTTTCTGATCTGCCATATATTAAGTTAGTACTGTTTGTCCTTTGGTAAAGAAAGAGCCATGGCAAGTACCACTCCTTTACTTTGACTCGTGGCAATAGATCGCAAAATCCAATAGCGAGAGGGAGGGCACCCTTTTTCTGTTATCTGCAGCCAATTCGTAGCTTTCCCCGTTTGCCTTCATGTGTAAATGGAGACACAGGTGGGTTTTTTGTGTACTTGGGGGTCCGTAGAGAAACAATTGTTTCGTTTTTATTGGCCGGGAGAAGCATAGTTGGCACGCAATCCAATCGATGAGTAAGTATTTTTCCTCTAAATCCTCAATATCGTATTCCTCTGGATCCCCGTTCTCCCTTAGGTATTGTATGATCCTTTCAGGAACAGTTTCCCCGGTGTCCTTCCTTATTTGTAGGTCTTCAAAGGCCTCTTTCATCCGGGGCAGGGTCGTTAGTAGTCGGTTTCTCAAATCCTCGTCATCATATACATCGAGCCATTCCTTCTTACTTTCCAGTTTTTTCAATATCAGGCTTTGGGTTATAGCCAGTACCGAGGTAGCTGCCCCTTGAGCTGAGTCTGTTGAAGTTCGAAGGTTTGGGTTCATCCCCTTTCTAGGAAGTAAGTCGTTTCGAGCAAGTAAGTAGGTATCCGCCTCAGAGCTGGGGCCATTAACACCCTCTTCTTTTCTTTCGGAAGACTCCAGTTTAGAAGAGTAAGTGAAGGGAGTAAGCCCTATTCGCTATAGCAAGTAACTCGTCGTTGGAAGCAGTTGAAGTTCGAAGTTTTAGGGCAAGCACCTCTGGTTATATCCATTAACGAGTCGGTAGCTTCGGCAAGAGCGAAGGCTAGTAAGGAGGTAGCTGCCCCAGGGCTAAGCAAGTAAGAAGTTTGTAGCTAAAGCGCATTCCGGTCATTAAGGAGCCAGTCTATTCAATCAGTTGGTATCTGCTGAAGTGCTTTCTCAAGTAAGTAATCCAACTTCTTCTTCCTTGTCTCTCTTCTTTTCAATCCCTCTTTAAAGAGGATCCAGTAAGTGGTTTCCGTTGAAAGGCTCATGGGAAGACTTCACGGCTAAGTTGCTTCCGTTCTCCTCTCCTGTGCTTGCAGCTGTTGACGGTCTTTATCAAGTACCGAAAGTACGCTATGAACCAAGGTATCTATGAGTTGGTAGCTAGAGTTCCGAGCTCTCCGGCTATTCGCTCTCGCTGCTATGATTTAGTAGCTAAGCCCCATCATTGAGTTTCGGAACCCTTTTTACATGGTGTCCGTAACCCTCTGGATTTAGTTTCTATGGCTTCTATTATTGCTTAAATTATTAGTTTAGAACCTTTACTGATGGCACGGCTTCCAACTGAACTTAATGGCAAAGTCTTGTACTAAAGTGTATAATAACTCTAATTAAACAATTTCCTATAGTATTTGCACAGGATTGAAACTCAATCAATGTGTCCCGCCTTTCCTTCGGAACCTTATCCTTATTTGAATTGAAGGCCATCTTTCTATAGCCAAAAGAAGCCTCGTTCTTGGCATTTCAACGACCGTTTAGATCACCTGATTGGCCTCGAGAACGTCGATTTCGTATTAGTAAACCTCGCATTTAAGCACACTTCCTCTCCGTAGCTAGCCTTCCCGCTTCCTTGACACTTTGATTTGAAAGCTCATTTGGCTTTGTTGGATTCGCTGTCCTGCGTACCCAAACCATCAAAGTCTAGAGAAAGTTCTCCCTCTCTTGCTTGGGCGCCAGCCTATCCTTCTCATAAGACCGACCAATAATTGAATGTTTTTGCATTTATCTGCCGCTAGAGAATCACCTAAGGTAAATGAGGTCCTTAGATTAGAGTTGCGTCCTAGCCGCCTCACCTTCTCGTTATCGTGAGGTAGTGCCCTCGGACTGGGGAAGGGCTCAGAGCACAGAAGAAAGAGACGGAGGAAAGGGCGAGAACAGCCTAGACTAGAGGAATTGAGAGCGAGATCTCCTCCCAGCAGCCTTGAAAGAAGAGCTGCTCGCCTAGAAGAAAGTCACTTTGCCTTTTTGGCGCTTTCCTTCGACAAAGCCCTACCTCTCACCTTGCCATGCAGAGGATGAAGACTTCGATTTCAAATCCAAGGATTTCTTTACTTTACCTATGAATCTGCTATCCGCAGGAAGAGACAGAAACTCCTTGCTTTCGGGATGCCCATCGGCAGCTTGAGCCGAGACTTGATCAAGCAAAAAAGAGAGTAAGCGTTCGGCCTCTTGATTGATTGACTCACAAAAGAAGAATTCGGGGCATAATCAGTAAAGAAAATCCACGGACTTGTTGATCCCTTGGGACTCAACTATTATCAATTGGTGGCATCGAAGCACGTTCCATACGCGAACTAGATCAAAGGGAGAAACCCTTACCTTAGGGCGCCAATCGATTCGACAAACGAAACCCTGGTCGAAGTGAAAGATTTTGTTACTCAGGTCAGCCAATCAAACTTCCAGCAAAAGTTTTTATCCCAAGTCTTGCATTTCTTCATTATAAGGAATTCGTAACCCTTCTTGTTTTTGTAGTTAAGGCTTCTCTTCCTTTTGGGTCGCTTAAAGAGCTAATTTTGAATTCAAATAAGGGGTTCATAAACTAAAAGAGTTTTGATCCCACTCAACGGAGGAAAAAGCAATTTAAGAGAAAAATAAGGTCTTTCTAAAACTATTCGACTTTTGAGCTTAGTCACCCGAGGGAAAATCTATTTGAATTCAAAATCCCGGGTATAATTCAATCTAGACTCAGCTCTTCGACTAGAAGCCCATCTTATTGGTTCTAATTAAATCTAGTAATCGTAGACCACCCTATAGAAATATCCATTAAAGCGAGATAGCCGACTTAGAGAAAGCGGGATACCTTATAGGTCCTACGAGAGCTGCTCAAAGTGGTTTGCTTTGCCCAACCCCTAAACTATAGGGGTTAGCTCCCGATTAGCTTCTCGAGACTACTTCCTAGATTGATCTTTCTCATCTGACCCTAAAGCATTCCTCTCTTGCTGCCTTTCTGCAGGACTAGAGTCCGACCCTTCTACCCTTCAATAAGTGGGGTGCTACTTTGTTGAAGTAAATAAGGGCGATACCCGGAGTTCGCACCTAGCTCCACAAGTGAGTTTGTTCCCTCGCCGATAACTTAATTGGCTTATCATCTGTAGTCAAGCTCGGCCCTTTCTTGTTGGGGTGATCAAATAGGGTCTTTCCCTCGACCTCGATAGGCTTCCTTAGCATCCAACAATGAATTTCAGCCCAATAAGTAGGGAGTGGTGAATGAAACTAATAAAGAGGAGGATGCCCGGTATGGTCTTTTATTTTAATAAGGTAGGATCGAATACAGAACCCGCTGTTGTAGTCGTAGGTTCAGGTATTGAAGATCTTGGTGCAGTGCGACTTTCATCATCTTGATACCTTACTATTAAGCTATTTCGATGTGCTTCTTTATTGAAAAAGGGGGAAGGAATTCTGAAACAGACTCACAAGAAGGTGATCTACGACCATCCGTCATTGATAGAACCAACGAAAGAGTATCCCCTAACAAGAGAGGTCTCGATAGAAGGCATTCTAATGCATTCCTTATTGCTCTAAACCTATAGATGAAGACGATCAGACCTTTCTCAGAGATAAGGCTTTAAGATATAGAGGTAAGGAAGAGCTTGACTAAGTAGTAGATATGGGATTGAGGGGCACGAGGGGTCTACGAGAAGAAAGATCAGGCTTCAGGGTGGGACTAGAGAGGGAATGCGTCACTCCATTCTGCCTCCCGGCTTCCTTGCTTATCTCACTCTGCCCGGACGATCACATTGAGTTCGTTATTGACATAGTTAACACCTTCAGTGTACTTATAATAGAAAGAGTGGGCATTCACCTTAGCGTGACCTCAGATGCAGATGTTAAGCATAACACTAGTGAGCGAACCTGACTGAGCCTGCCTTGAAAGAAGCAGATAATTCAGCAGAAGCTGAATACTTGGCTTCAAGCTTATCAGCGCCATATACGTATGTTGTTACCTATTCGACCATTCGTGGCTTCAAAGCTATTCTTTCTATAGCGCTTGCTTCTCCCGGGAATTGAGCTTAGCCCTTTAACCAGCGCTTATCGAGGGAATTGTTTCTAAGCCGACAAAGGCACTGCTTCGCCTACCGACACCGCTCGCTAACCGGTTACCGTCTCTTACCCTTCCTTCCATCGGCGGGCCTTGGCTTAGTTTTAGAGGTTAGTTACACATCTATCTCGTAACTACCTGACATAGGCTATCAGACTATTGAGATTAACCCGAAACCAGAGTAGCCAACGGCACTCTTTATTGTGTGCTCTGATAAACTCCTAGTTAGAAGTCACGTCCACTAAAAGACTAGGTAGGGCTATGGTAACTATAGGGCTATTACCCCTAAGCCGAAGCGCTGGACTGCACTCGAGAATGCTTCTTCTATTGAAAGACGAAGTCCTCGCTCGTGACAACTAGACTTGCACACTCCTTACTTATAAGCTATAAAAAAAAGAGGGCAGGGAGCTTGTGACTAAGCCGCTAGGGAGACTAAGATTAACCCGAATCCGGGGAAGGATCCGTAGACAGCACTGTGAATGGAGTACCGGTCACTTCACTCTTTAATGAATGCAGGAACGGAACAATTTGCAGTGGTGAAAGTCCCTACCTATGAAAGAAGCAAGGGGGACATCCTACTCTCTGTCTTGCTACCTATGACTGCCTTGACAGAAGAAGCAGTGCAGTAAGCGTCTCCGGACATAGAAAGTAGGTAATCACTTACCCCGGTGTAGGTTTCAGTCGTAGTTTCTGGTATCGACACAGACAGTGGGAAATCTCTATACGATTGAAGTCAGTGTGCAAGACAAAGTCTCGTTTTGATGTTCCTCTTTGAATAACATAAAATAAGCATTCCACAGTCGTAGTCACCGCCTATGTTATAACGCATACCCAAAAGCCCTCCACCCCACCTTTCCCGAATCACTCCTGCTGTTCCATCCGTTTACGGATACCATCCTGTAAATGGAGTTGCCTGCCCTGTCTGTCCTGGCTAGCGAAGTACGCTTTCCTTCCTTTAGTTCAAGAGTTCCGGAAGTTCAAACTCAACAAGAAATTGACATCCAGCCGGGTGAGCGATAGCGGCTCCTGTTTACTAATAGATCAGCCGCCGCTAGTATAACAAAAAAAACGCATAAGGATCCGGAATATGAAAAGAAACGGATCACTGATCAGGATCATATACAGCCCGGTATTACCATGAAGGGACATCACGAACTCTCTAACTGCCTGCTAACGGACCCAATAGATCTCGATTCGTTGGGTTTCTCTTATTCAACATCTCGATTCCTTTCTTCTGACTGTGATTACCCGGGAAGCTAATATTCATATTACTGCGGATACAACGAGAAAGATACGCTTCTGATCTCGGTTTCAAGAAGACTTCTCAAAAGGGAGAACTCTAACCATCTCGATGGCACGGGTTTCTCTTGTGCAGAAAGTTCGTACTATTACTCTTTAAGAGAATCTCGATTCCTTATTTCTTCCGACTTTTGAGTCATTGATTCATTCCATCACTAGGAACAGAGAACTAGGAGATGCAAGTCCCTGGTTAGGATCGATCAGAGCTACGAACTGCTAACTAGAACAATCTCTCAAACTGGCGTCATAAAGCAAGTGATTCGAAAGATCCGCTGCTTTTTTGATTCAATAATGAAAGAATCCGCTGTTCTCATGTAAAGTGCTAGGATATGAGACTGACTCTCCCTTCTTCGAAGCTATCGAATTAGACCTGCTTTCTATCAAACTACCATTTCCATCTCATCCAGGGTTCGACTACGGAACGGCATCAATCCTACCCGTCTCAATGAGAACCTGGGCCCGTGACTACTAACTTGCTATATTGACTGAACGTATAGTTGCTAGAAAGCTCTGATCCAACTCATCAGTGACGTGATTTCGAACATCACCTAAGAGATTTTATGATCGAGGTTTTAAGATAGAGTTCAAGGGAGTTCAAAGCGATGAGTGACTCTGTCTTCTATTTTTCTTCCTTAGATGGTTGGAAATCCTGTTTCAAACAAAAAGACCCTCTTTCTTCCCCGAGCAGCAGAGCATTTATGAGTGGATGTAGCTTAACTAAAGCCCAATGCAGGTTGAACTCTATGGAATCTAAGCCTCACTACCCTCTTAGAGCGTTACAAGGAATTTTTGGCCTAATGACAAGAGTTTAAAGTATGGGTTAAACCATAGGTGAAAGATAGCCTACACAAGCTAGGCCTAACACAAGGCCCCATATAGATTCAGCTTAGGGGTTTATGAGAGATTGATTGATGGACCTAAGCTAAACTTATAAGATTGAACCTAAACCAAAGCCTATAGACTGAATTAGGAGAGCAGAGGTTTAATCCAAGACCAGGAAAGCAAGCTATATCGAAGCCCAATGCCAAGCAAAGCCCTAGACTACAAGTGAAGAAATTGGGTTCAACTAAGCCCTTAACCCAACATGAGGTGGAGCCTTAACCCGACACAGGGACCCTATTAGGATAGTGGGCTTAGTCAGCCCAACATAGGTTGTCAACCAAAAAGGAGAAGTTCCCGTGATTTAAGGTTTATGGATATCCTACCCTAAGACGAGAGGATTGGGCACAAGACCCATCGGTGGATAAGATCACATCTTCATGACAAGAGGTGTACACGTTAGGCCTCACTCAGGGTAATGGGCCAAACCTAACGAGTCCAAACAAATTGGATCTTATTGTATGACAAAACCACAGATTGGGCTTAATTCAAAGCCCTTCCCTATTTATTCTAAAGGTCCATCTTTTCCCTTTGTAGACGGCTAAGCGCGCTCTTTCTCTTCAACTTGGCAAAAAGCCCTTTCCTTTCCGTCGCTTGACTTCACGTATTGAGTAGGACTCTCGCTCCTGGGCTAGCACCCTACACATCCTACATTTACAGTTGACAAGCAAGTTTCCCCAAATTCCGTTTCCGAAAGAGGAAGGGCCCGAGAGATTGGCTACTACTTTATACTTCTACAAAAGGAGGAGATTCCTTTTTGACTTATGAAAATAGAGTCAAAGCAAGGATGAAATCAAGCTTAGCAGAGTAAACCACTCTATCAGTATAGAGAGCACTCTAATAAACAGAAAAAGGCTCGAGAGACCTGAACCTGTAGAAAAGAAGATAGTAATCTGGAAAGGCTAATCTGGAAGAAGATCAGGTAGGTGATTGATTGTCAAATTCGGATAGAGCTCTACCACCTTCTGCCACTGCGTGGACATCTGCCTCGCCCGCTAACCCCTGCTGTTACCCAAGCTTGGAAGTCGATGTTGCATCGAGCAAGTGAAGTGAAAACTTCCGGGTAGTCAAGGATCTCCATTCATTCGCAAGTCACCTTCTTCTCTGTAACACTTAGTCTAGTATCTCGACCAGGTCATCTACGTGAAGCGAAACTGGCAAACTTTAGGAAGTTTGAACAGGAATAAATGCATATAGTAAAAAACCTCCTCGAGCTTGGATTCTAGCTTTGTCCGAGTTGGGCAGAAGCTAGTCCTGCTAAGACGATACACATGTTAATCGAGATAGTTAGAATGAAGACTTGGTTCCTATCTATGGAATATAAAACATACTTTCTGCACCATATGGATGAGCGATCTTACTCATATTCATTGATACGGGAATTTCAAGCAAACAAACGGATCCTGCTGGATGAGCAATGTGGTTAATAATTACAGAGCACGCGCATAGAAGCGAGGGGATTAAGGGGGGAGCTTCAGGCTAGCTTCTGGAGGTCGGAATAGGGCCCCAATATTCGATAAAAGAAAGAGCTTTCCTTGGCCAGAGTCCGATTGATAGTCTTCGACAATTGGTTAGCGATCAGAACCACAGGTACATTCCTTCTTTCTTGGGTCAACAGGGGGATCCGGACGAATACTATATTGAGGAGTTGGTGTTAAACACCGATAAGAATTCATTCTAACTAGTAGCTAATCATTACACACAAGAAACAGTTACGGTTTCAGTTCAGTCTACGGTCTCCCCACCGGCAGTCGGATATCAATAATAACTTACCCTGCGTTAGTAGAGTGAGGAGTGAACCAAATACAGTTGTCAGGAGGGGCTCCGTTCCTTTCCCGAGAAGGTATTTCCGTGGTGTATAGAGAACCAAGTTTCTCCTCACTTATCGTATCAGGCCACTTGTTCTAACCTATAATTCTTCTTATTATGTGGTTTAGCTTTCTATAAGAAGAATTATAGGTTCCCTTTGTAGAGCAGGTAGCGTCAGAGGTTGATCTTGATCAGCTAGTGATCCCTATAATTAGGAGTGAGGCCCACGGCCAGGAGTTGAAGCTAAGAAAGGAGCGAGAGATGCTATGGAAAGGGGAGTGACGAGCAAATACCGATTGACTGACTTCTTCTGCTCATAGGCTTTTGAAACCACCGATGGGTAAAGAAAAGATCTAAGTAGCGGGGGCGAAGGAATGAGATATAGTTTGTGTAGAAGAAAGGAAAGCTATTCCCATGGCTAAATAGCAACCACTGCTCTTAGGGCTGCTCAGAAGCAAGCCAGGGCTTCAAAGCAATTTACAGATGTTGCCCGAACCAGAGGAGTTTCATAAGGATTTGACTCCAGACAGAGAAAGTTGAAAATGCTGAAACTAATGGACCTCACCTTATGGTTACACAAGGAAGAAGTCAAATGGTTCAGTGTCGACGAAGCGAAGACTGAGGCTTCTGAATTACAGCCTTTTCAGGTTCGCGAATCAAGAATCAAAGTAGCTGCTCGCTCGGTCGAGGAGCGTGACACCTCAAACGGAAAGAAAGGACAACCAAGAACTAAGACTTCGCTCCTTTTGTAAAGGAGACTAATGCCTACGCATCGAATACATCTCGCTCTATCGAACCAATGGCGGATAAACAAGTCCAACCGAGACTGGGCTTCAGATTCATACTCGAAGCGAGGTCATGGCCCTTCTAGCCATAGAGGGAAAGCAAATTCCAGGAGTTGAAGCTAGCGCCAATCCCAGGAGTCTAAGCTGGAGTTCGAGCTGGAGTGGAAAGAAGCGCGGGTTGCGCAAAGTCTAAAAGAGATTAGAAGGCTATGATCGCCCATTGAAATCTGGTTCACTAGGAAACCCTAGAAAGAAGTCAGAGTGATTTGACAGCAGCTATAAGGGCTGCTACAGGAAAGAGAGCGGGCTCTCCTCCAGAAGGATAGACTCGGCTTTCTGACTCGGGCAAAGGGAAGACTAGCTAGCAGTCTTGCGTTCCTCTCTTGAGGTGAGAGGAGACAGGTCAGGCAATCTCTAAAGAGGAGAGCTAAACTCGAGTTCAAATGCTTAAGATAAAATTGCTAATGGTCGAGGC
>JAULLD010000008.1:30096-57951 GCA_035668095.1 Sarracenia minor
TTGAAAAATTTATTTATTTATTTTTTCTAAACTTTTTTTGGATTTTTTTTTTACTTTTTCGAATCATCTTGATGAAATGAACCCCAAAAATAAAAAATTCCGATCAAACGATAAAAAAACTTCAGTAAAAATGAAACTTAGCAACATAAGATTTGGCTTATTAGTTTGTTTTGGATTTTTTTTTCTATTTTTTTTAAATATTTTGTGGGAGGTATGTATTTATTTGACTGAGCTAGAATCCAGCTCAGTGCATCAACATACCAAAAACCCATATTGGCTTATGTGTCGAGCACTTGTAATATATATCCTGAGCATGAATGGCTCGGTTAATGCGAAGTATAGGGAGCTTAGCCACGTGAGTATGGTATGCCGAGCAGCTCCCCAATATTAGTCGAGCAAGAAGGATTGGGAGCTTGAAGAGGGCAATCGTGCATCCAAGACTCCAAGGTGAGCCCAACCGAGTACAATGGCTACAGGGTGTTGTGATTATCATGATACATGTACCAATGCTTGAAACATCTACATGAGGTGTTAGTGGCAATTAAACCGTCATAGGATCAAAGTCTTAGGAAAGATTGACCTTGCCCAACATAGGGCCTGACCTAGGTAGACAGTTTGACATGGAAAAAGGGATGAGCATAGAAAGTATGAAACCATGATAACTATAATAAGTCACATCAGGTGCAGATAGTTGTGTATTAGTAGAGAGAGAGGATGATCTAGCCTACCCGAGTCGGGTCTGGTCAAGCACCCAAAAGAGGTCAAGTTATATTTCTCTATAAAAGGACATCCAAGCCAACATAAAATGTATGCTTTCTTCTATCTTAGTCAAAACTGTGTCAAAATTGCTCTAGAGCCTTCTCTCTATAAAACTAAGTCCATAACCTGATCGTTGAAGGACACATTTGAACTAGCTCCAGCAAGGCACTTTAAGCCAATGCTTATGTAGGCACACATGGAAGTTAGTTCTCTCACAATTGAACTAGCCATTAAGGCCAGGATCATAGATCTAATATTCAATCTCTACAATTTGGTACCGTCTATGAGAAGTCATTATTCGAACCACACCTTGATGGTTAGCCAGGGGAACCATGCTTGCAACAACGAGAGGGGCAACCAGGTGAGGCATGTGCCCGGAGACTCCTATTCAGTTCATCTTGTACAAACCCCGTAGAGGAGAAGGTGAGTCCTCTTTGAAATCCATATAAGCGGATCTAGAGCAAACTGTGTTAGGGGTAACTCCTTTGCCTCATCACACTCCGCTCGAGCATGAACCCTCTTATGTTTGTGTTTCTCTTCAAAGGGTGGTTGACTAGTTCTAGGATGAGCTGGAGAGATGTGATGAGCAACTCTATATGCTCCACAAAGAGCTACGCATGGTAAGGGAACTCTAGAAGCAAGCCCTTGAGCTGAACATTCTAGAACACCTCTTTAGAGATGACTAAGGGTCAGGTTCTCAACAAGAACAACCAGGAAAGTCAAGGAGTAAGGGGGAGGGGTATAAGGCATTGTGGACAGGAAGAAGACCTCCTTAAGAAGAGCTAGGTCTCAGGCTCGAAGAGATGAAATGAGGGCTAAACCGAGACCTCAAGCAATACCAACTTTCTTGCTGCTAACTCATAAGGGAGAAAAGCCATCCGACCACGGTAGAACTATAAGCGAGAAGAGATGGAATATATGAATTAGTGGGTGCACATGGAGCTTAAGGGTAAGGTCCAGCCCCACTCATGTCAGTCGGTTAGGGACGTCGCAAAACGCGCCTTAGAGAAAATCTCATCCTTACCCTTCACGAGGGAGGTGGAAGGGATGAAGCCCTCCAAAAGATTTTAAATCCGAGATTCAACATTTATGATGAGAAGATAGATCCTATAAGCCACATTAGGAACTTCAAGAAGATGATAGCCCTCTAGAGTAGGCACAATACCTTAATGTATAGGGCGTTCCTGTCCAGCCCGGGAGAAGCAGCTTTTAGGTGGTTTGACAAGCTTCAAACCTACTTAGACAGGAGTTGGAAGTAGCTGACCAAGGTCTTCGCCACGAGGTTTATCATGAATAGTAGACACCCTAGGGAGATTGACTCCTTGATGAACATGAGGAAGAGTAGTAGTTGGAGCTTGAGTTAGTATGTTTGATGCTATTGTGAGGCTATCAATGACATTGACGACTGTAGTGAGTAGATTAATGTCACATTGTTCAAGCAGGGTCTCAACCAAGTAGATAAGCTAAGGATTTTTCTCATGAAGAGGCCTACCACCTCTTTGATTGAGCTCATGTAGAGGATTGATCAGCATGCTAAGGTCGAGGAGGACTAGGAGAACCGGTGGCAATAGGCTGATCGAGGGATTATGCAGTCGAAGGAAGTACCGACAGAGTAGAGAGAGATAAAGAAAGCATAGTGAAGCAAGGAAATTCATGAAAGAAATTATGTGTGGGAGAGATGAGCTATGCTACCAAAGTCCAAAGGGAGAGTCGAAGGACAGTTACGAGGTAGCTAACACATTTTTTAAGGAATCGATTCATTAGCTACACAAAAAAAATCAAAGACCAACCCGGGTTTGAGTGGTCATCAAAGATGCACTACAGCCTAGAGTGGTGGAATAGAGTAACTAAAGTGTTGGTACCACCAAGATCACGGACACCTGATCGAGCAGTGTAAGCTGTACTACAAGTTCTTGGAGGACTAAGTCTGAGCATATCGTCGTGATCAATTCATCGACAAAGAGAAGATGAAGGCCAAGGAACATGTAATTTCCTAACCCATGCAAGTTGTCACTACATAAGATTACATGTGAATAATCAATGTGATCCACTCTGACCAAGTAGGGGTCACAAACGAGGTCCAGGCGGGGAATCGAGAGGTTGCCCATCAGCGATAGGTGCTGTAAGCCTAGCTCGACCAGAGTGGTTTGGCCAAGAGAAAGAGCCCAGGCAACATCCACTCTACGAGTGTGATCACTTTCATTGATGAAGACTTGGAAGGTGTGGAGCACCCACACAACGACTGCCTGGTGGTCACGCTGCATATTTGAAGACATGATGTCAAAAAGAGTGCTGATCGATAAGGGTAGTTACACCGACGTTATGTACTATGACCTCTGCTACAAGTTGGGTAACAATAAAGAGGATCTGCAGTCGTCGTATTTGTCACAGGTCGGTTTTAGTGGCCAACCTCTTCTCCCTATGTGGAGGATTATACTCCTAATTTGTGAGGGAAGACAGACCAGCCAGATAGAGTTTCTGGTGGTGATTGTGTCATCCTCCTACAATGCCATAATCGAGAGGTTATGGATGCATCAACTGAAGGCAGTCCCATTAGCCTATCACCAGCTGCTGAAATTCCCAACTATTGGGGAGTCGAGACTATAAAGGGGGACAATTGTATGGCCATGGAATATTTTATAGTTGAGATGAGCTGAAAAGCCTCCCTGAGCAACAAATAGGTTTGCATTATAGAGATCTAAGATAGGCCAGTCTTGGAGGAGATTGGTTGAGCACCATCGGAGATGGCAGTGGAACTACTAAAGAAATTGATGGTTGAGGGGGAACGACCCAGATCATTTCTTCCTGATCGGGACAAGCCTATTCGAGTAGGAGGAAGTTGACTCGATCAGGTTCTTAAAGGCTAACATCGAGGTGCTTGCATGGACCCCATATGAGATGACGGGCATCGATCCAACTGTCATTTTGTACGAGTTAAATGTCAGCCCAACTTACAAACTTGTGGTGCGACGAAGCCAATGATCATCCACCAATACACCGAGGCTGTGGTCGAGGAGATGGAAAAGCTACTTGAGGTCGGGGTAATCTTGGAGCTCTAGTATCCTATTTGGCTCTCAAACATAGTAGTAGTGAGAAAGAAAAGTGATGAGTGGAGGGTCTGTGTGCACTTTACAGATTTGAACAAGGCTTGCCTAATGGATTTATTTCCCCTACCTAAGATTGAGCATCTAGTCACTGTTGAGCACATAAATATGAGTTTTTTTGGATGCCTCTAGAGGCTATCACCAGATAGCCCATAGCTTGATCAACCATGAGAAAATGAGCTTCATCACCCCAAGGGGTCTGTACTACTATTGGGTAATATCGTTTGGAGCAACATACTAGAAGTTGGTCACCAAATATTTCCCGTCCATGCTTAGTCGGTCAATATAAATCTACATTGACGACATGGTAGTGAAGAATGAGTAGGAGAGAAACCACTTATCTAACCTGGAGGTGCTCAAGGCCTACCAGCTTAGGTTAAACGCCTCCTAATGTGCCTTTGGGGAAGATTCAGGCAAGTTCCTTGGGTATTTGGTGAGAAAAAAGAGAATAAAAGCAGACCATCGACTAGATCAACGCCATGCAAAATGCGTAACTCCCTAGAACAGTCAGGGATGTCCAAAAGTCAACAGGGAAAGGCCACTGCACTCAATTAATTTATAAGAAAATCATTAGACAAGTGCTGTAATTTCTTTCAGTTAATTAAAAAGAACAAGAACTTTGTATGTGGGGGGACGAATGTGACCAAGAACTTCGAGAGCTAAAGGAGTACTTGACCATAGTTGTTCTCCTTTATAAACCCTAGGACCGGGAAGAACTATACATGTACTTGGTTGTATTCAAGCATTCGGCCAGTGCAGTCTTGTTGTGACTGGTCGAGTCAAAGCAAAGACCTTTCAATTATATAACTCATACCTTCTTGGATGTTGAAGCCTTATATCTCACGTTGGAGAAGGTTGCTCTAGCTTTGGTGAAAGCATCGAGGAAACTTATGCATTATTTCCAAGCTCACAGGATTATAGTTTTGAATACCTACCCGTTAAAGACAATGTTGTGCAAGAAAGGCTTCTCGAGGAGAATCGTGAAACGAGTATAAGAAATGGGGGAGTATGATATATAGTTTCAACTTCAGAATAGATTTCAAAGGAATGGTTTTGTTCGATTTTTTGACTGAGTTTTCAAAGCAAGGGCTATCGATAGCTTGGAGCCTGAACAACTCCACCTTAAGCTAATGAGAGAAGGTAGTACAGTGGAAGGTAGTGCATCTATAGAAGCCAAACCTGATGATACAAAAGCGAATGAATGGAAAATGTACACTGATGGCTCCTATAACCAGAAAGGTTCATGAGCAGGAATTGTCATCTTCTCACTAGAAGACTCAATCATCAAACATTCCATCTGATTGAGTTTCCTAACCTCTAACAATAAGGCTGAGTATGAGGCCCTACTGGCTAGGCTCAATAGTGCTGAGTTGCTGCACTCTAAGCAACTACAGACCTTTTGCGATTCCTAGTTGGTGAATCCACTAATTAGGTAATACAATGCTTGGAGCTCGCCTTAGCTTTGGGATTGATCAAGGGTTTCGAGGGTGTGCATATCGAGCAGGTCAATGAAGATAACAACTCCCATGCAGATGTTCTGGCCACCATGGCCTCAACAACCATGCTGGGATTCAAGAGAGTGATCAAGGTGCAGGAGCAGCTTGGTCCAAGCATTAAGGTAGAGCGATAAGAAATGTTCGTCATCCTCAGCAAGAGGAGCCAAGCTGGATGGATCCAATCTTGAAGTTCTTGAAGAACGATGAGCCACCCCAAGATAAAAAAGAGGCATACAAGGTAAGACACAAAGTCGCATAATTTTGGGTCTCCCTAAATGGGTAACTATATAAGAAGTGTTTATGAGGATCTTACTTGTTGTGCGTTCACCCGAGCAAGATCCAAGATTTCTTGTACGAACTAAATGAGGGGATGTGTAGGGCATATGCTGGTGGAAAGTCAATGGTCTACAAGCTATCAACTAGGGGTATTAGTGGCCCTATATGCAGAAGGATGCTCAACTATATGCCCAGAAGTGCGAGAAGTCCCGAAGTTTGCACCCCTACAAAGGAAACATGTTAATGATCTCACCCTCATCACAAACCCATCACCGTTTGTACAATGTGGGCTCGATATTGTTGGCCCATTGTTTAAGGAAGCCAACAATAAGAAGTTTCTTATTGTGGGGACAGACTACTTCTCTAAATAGGTGAAAGTAGAGCCACTGGCCAACATCAGGAATGTCAATACCAAGACGCTTCTATGGAAGAATATCATCACAAGTTTTGATGTTTCTTGAGCTCTAGTGGTTGATAATGGGAAGTAGTTTAAGAACTCGCTCTTTTGGACATTCTGCTTGGAGTTCGACATCAAGAACTGCTTCTCAACTTCTTCTTTCCACTAAAGCAATGGAAATGAAAAGATTTCCAACAAAATAATACTTTTAAAGATGAAACAAAGATTAGAAAAGACTAAGGGAAAGTGGGTGGAAGAGCTCCCATTTGTGCTCTGGACCTACAAGGTGACCCTGCGGAAAAGCACTCGGGAGACTCCTCTTACTTTAGCTTACGGAATGGCGGTCATCATCCTCCTCGAGGTCGAGGTCGTCATATGCATAGATGTTCATGATGCTGGGGAAAAACACCTCAAACATCGCGAGAGACCTCGACCTTGCTAAAGAAAGAATGAACCGAGCTCTGGTCAAGTTGGCAACCTATTAGTAGGAGCCCTCGAAGTTCTACAAGAAGCGGGTGCCCCAAAAGCATTTAAGCGTGGTGAGCTTATGCTCAAGAAAGGTCCTGCTGAACACCAAGGACCCTTTTGATGGCAAGCTCGGTCTAACCAGGGAGGGCCCATATAAAGTGGTCTTTAGCGTAGGAACCAGGGCATATCCATTGGAGAATATAGACGGAATGTCAATTGTAAAGCCGTGGAATGCTCAGAACTTGTGAAAGTTCTATCATTAAAGTGTAAAGCTATGATATATCAATGAAAGAAGATCTTTTAAGAATCAAAGTACCTACGCATCACACCTTTCTTCACAAGAAAGTCCCATTTGAACTGAATAGTTGATGCTGGGCACAAGAAAGCTCCAACTGACCTGAGCAGTCATTGCAGGGAACAAAAAAGTCTCATCTGACTTGAATGGTTGGTGCTAGACATAAGAAAAACCAGTCGACCTAAACGGTCGCTGCTGGGCACAAGAAGATCCCAACCAACCTGAATGGTCGATGTTGGGTACAAGAATCTCATCTGACCTGAGCGATCGCTGCTGGGCACAAAAGTGTCCCATTTAGCACGAATGGTCAACGCTAGGTACACGAAAGTTCCATCCGACCTGAATGGACGATGTTGGGCACAAAAAAGTCCCATCCGACCTGAATGGTCGACACAAAAAAATCCCATCTGACCTGAATAGTCGATATTGGGCACAAGAAAGTCCTAGCTAACCTGAACGATCACTACTTAGCATGAGAAATCCTTAGTCAGCCTGAATAGTTGTTGCTAGGAATAGGAAGTTCCAATGACTTGAATAGTCACTACTGGGCATAAAGATAAGCAATGGTTGAGAAATTTACAAGTGTCAGAAGATCGACTACAACATAAGTCTAGCTCGGCAAGGCATAGAGCCAAAAAATGTATGAGAAATTTAGAAGTGGTGAGTGCTTGGCTCCCAAAGAACGCATATAGGCACATGTCCATACAGTGATAGGATCCTAGCTTGTCTTGGACCAAAAGTATAAATGGAAAAATTCACAAGTGTTGGGAAATCATCTCTCCTCACAAGTGAAGTGTATGAAGTTTATGTTTTAACATAGTCAAGAGCTCGTGTATAAAGTGTGACGATATGGATTGAGCTAAAGCTTGTCACCGGGTGTCAAATCGTGTAAGAATACTGAAAAACGAATGCTTGAGAAGTGCACAAAGATTGAACAAAAAACACTTGTGTTTTATTAAACATACTGAGGTACATGTGGGGGTGATAGCCAACCTCATATAAGTTACGAGGTCGTTCTGCACAAATCAAAATGAAAAGAAAAATAAAAATTACAAAAAAATGGAAAAATAAGAGCTATTGCGTTGTTCCCTCATGAGCAGCCACGTCCTCAGCACCAACGCCATTCTTTGCAAACACACTATCTCCCTACTCATCCTTGTCCGCAATAAGCCAAGTGAGCACCTGTGATGTCGGGGAATAAGGTGTCAAAGTATTATTTTTTGGATGCCTAAGGACTGTCCACAAACATAGGAGGAGGTGGAGGAGGGATGATGGTGACCGGAGGGATCTCAACGGTCTTTCCAGGTATATAGCCTGCCTAGTTATGGAGCTAAGCTCGTTGGAGAATGAGATAGATGTCCTTGGCCTGGGGACTTTCTTGCATAGGACAAAATCCTAGGCTTTAAAGGTCGCGTCCATAGCGACATCCCAACCCGTTTTGAACATGGGGTCCAGCAACTGTAGGACTTGTTCACCTCCTCGACCTGTGCTAGAAGGATTTTTATGTTTTCCTAGAGCTTAAGGGAGTTATACTCCCGGCTTGTGTACTTATCCTAAAGGTTGCCACAGCGAGCTGATGCTTCCACTCCCATTTGCAAGGCCTATGCAATAACAAGAAAGTGTTAGGCTAATGGAAGGGAAAAATCTAATACATAAGGGATTCAAGCTCTGGGGAGATCTTGCCACTATCACATGGTGGGCTACCATCTTAAACAAGGTTGAGTTTGGCACATTCTTGTGTGTCTCCTTATCCCAATGAAAGTAGATAGCCTTGGCCAGGGCCCAGCCAACCAAATGATTGTCTTGCACAGTATCCTGTGTAATGAGTGCTCAACCCCTGACCATAGGGGTGAAGGCCAGTGGGACCTGCTCAAAGCAGTCTGGTTGCACGACTTCGCATACGTTGATGGGCGTGAGGAGACCATCATCTAGTTGACTTCTCACATTGTGCTATGTCATTTTGGTCCCCAGAGGACGATGCCTAAAGACTGTATAGCCCATAAAGAGGATCGTTGGTTGAGGAGATGGAGGACCAAGTGAAGGAGGTGCGATTGGCTGAGAAGTAGGGGTGCCTAATGTGGCCCCACTTGTTTGGGCCATGCTCAGCCTTAGTGACGACGACAGGTCATCCCCCCTGATTCTGAACAAATTCCTATGAGTCATATCATCATCTCTTTGACGATGGTGGAGCTGCTTGTGATGAAAAGGGTCTGCTTGGTGGCGATGGAGGAGGATTGGGCACTCAAGTTCTAAGTTCTCTTGGCCTACTTGGGTGGTTGTTCAGTAAACTATTTAAGCCTGTGTCCAAACTTGTCTATGTGAATGGGCTTACCATTAAAGAGATGCTTGAACACTTTCACTCTTTATCCCAGTCAATCATAAGGTGGATGGTAATGAAGTTGATTCTGCCCTCATTTCTATCATTGAGTCTTTGCAAAGAGTATTGTTGCACAACTCAGCTAAAATAAAAAAATTAAAAATAAGTATTTAGTGCTCCGCATAGGGCAAAAATAATTAAGGAAGAGCTGTGCAAAAGAAAAGGGTTTCTTATACCTAGAGTGCCTTGCTTGGTCGGGAAAACACTTCCTCTAGCATTGGGGCCGAAATGCTAGTTCCCTTCAATGCCTATAAAATCCTTTAGATCCCCCTTGTGGGATCCGTTGAGGTCGATGACTGTGTGGCGGTGGCCCTTAGCTTTGAAGTAATACTTCTAGGTTCTCTTTTGCATCTCGAGGAGGGGGTAGCAGTATTGAATCTCGCACATGTTGAACTCAATACCCATTACACGGTTCAACAATGCTACCCCCATTAAGATGGAGAAGCCATTTGGGGTGAGCTGTGAGGGGTAGTGGTCGTAGAAGGCTAGGGTCTTCCTCATGATGCTCTGGAGGGAAAACTTGACGATAGACTCACTCATGGCTTAGAGCGACTAAAGAGAGTCCTCGGGGTCCGTTGTGATCAAGGTTTCATCTGTGGTGGTAAGACGACAGTGACGTTGTCTGTGATATGGTGGTTCTTTTGGAACCAGGCCTGGATTTTAGGGTTTCCACTAGATGGGCGATCCCTTCCACAGCTACCTTGACGGACACTGACACTCTGATAAGAACTTTAGCTGCCTAGCTTACTTCTTTCTATTAGTAGACTTCTGACTGAAACTATAAGCATAAGTAGCACCATTGAAGAGGCCACTGAGTCCTATCTCGAAGGGAGCAGAGCTTTAAGCCAAGATTGGTATTGATAAAGAATTTCTGTCCAGAAGTGTGTAACACAAGATTATTTCACAACAACGAAGCAAGAAGAAAGAATATTAGACTTCCCATTTGGGCTAGTCCGCCTACGCATCTTATGAAATTTCCACGAACCATCACGAATGGCGAATGAGAAGAGGAACCCCGACACTTGAGATGGGTGCTTTCCTTCTTTTTTCTTTCGAATGTGTTCAAGGGCTGATTGAGGTATAAATTAAATACATATAATTACAATTTTTCTTGATTTGGTGGTAACCCATTTAGACAAGCAATCGCTACTTCGTTCTCGCCTTTGAGTCCGCAGGGCTTGAATCATCCATAAAATGCCTATTCCTAGGTGCCAAGCTTATGTGAAATATCTGACTTGCCTTATTTCTAGAAGTGGGTTAAAATCCCAAAAGTGAATAATTGCAAAGATTTTAGATATTGTACGTTTGGACTGTAACAAAGCGGTAAACTTTTTGTTATTCAAAGAACAATTCAAATAACCGCGCTTAAAAAAAGTTTATCATTATGCATATGACCAAGGCGACGATGCCAAATGGTCCACAAATTATTCTGATAGCTAACAGAAGATGCAAGCAATTCTACAAATTCCTTGAGCATTGGGTAACTATTCGAGTGTTTGGATCAGAATTCCATTCCTCGTACATGGATGTCTACCACCACTAGCTGGCGACTAACCACCTATCACACATCAGTAAGAAACTTTTAGGAAAGCGGGTCAACTGATCCATTTTAAACGAAAAATCTTTCGTTTAAGGATTCCTTACCCAACTCACCAGTTAATGTTAAAGAAGAAAACTCCGATATAGGAGGGTGATAGAGCACAATCGAAAAGTCAATTCAAAAAAGGGGTGAGCTCTCACGCAAGATACCCAAGGAAGGTTGATTACACAGGCTTTCAGGAGCTCCTGTCATCTAAAGTTGTGGTTGGGTAACAATAAGGGTGAGCGGGCGTACTACGTTAGCCAATCAAAGAAAGATTTCCTCCAACGGTCACCTATGGTATACCGCGGATCCCAATAGGTTATTTTCGTTGGTCCTCACCTCATCAAAAAGATAATTTATCAGTGAAATTCATGAAAAAGAAAAAGATAAAAAGAAGACCCCATGACCATGGATTCGTCCACAGAGTCTGTCTCATCTTCTGGTTTGTCTCAATTTTGATGGATCCAATCTCTGTTCTGCGCGCCTATTAAATCGCTACGTTGTCACAAAGAAGAGATAGTGAAGGTCTGGAACGGTTTTCACTATCTTTCCTGCTACCATGCTGCTTACTCATCTGGTCATTTGGCCTTTTGCTTTGTAGCCAAAACTTTCAGTTTTTTCTTCTTTCTTTTTGAGAGGCAGGGTTGGTTTCATACATCATTACACTGAGCTTTAACCCAAATAATTGACCCTATCTAATCATGTTAATCCGCATAGCTGATCCATATGGATATGAGCTATCTAGAATAACTCAAAATTCTTCCATCAGAAAGTGCAGATCTGGATCCACTAGCTTCGATGAGGTTTCTAGCTTTGATTGAAAATCAGCCACGATACCGATACTCTCAAGAAGAAATAAAAATTCAATTTATTTACATATGAAAAAGATGCACCAAAATGCCCTCCCGACCGCGTTCCAGCCCCCCGGATTCTACCAATCAGTCTGATCTGCAGGCTTACCCAAATATCAAGAGCGAACGATCAAAAGGAGATACGCATCCCCCGACTCATAATCAAAGTGGTCTCGTGCGATCTCATATGCGGCCATCATTAAGTCGGGTCTAGGCTGCCTCCGGTTACAGAATCGCCCACAGAAGCCCCCTTTACTTTCTCTCTAAAAAAAAGGTAGCGGAACCAGGCTTGAGACCTTCAAATGCTTCAGCCGTACATACAAATCCCTTACTTACTATTGACCCCTAACCCTTCGAACTGAAACAGAGGGCTAACAAAACCAATACATACTTGTCCGAAACCATTGTGCTTATACTATACCTTCGGCATGAAACAACTCTTGCTATGGGGAAGCTAACTCGGGACTTGATTGAACGGAATTCGCTTGAGCAACAGATACAAACGACTTACTACTTGACCCAGATCAAAGAGTCCGGATTCTTCATTTGGTTGTTGGAATTCATCAAAGACCCATAAGTCATATTGGTCGTGAGCTCCTCTTCTTTCTTTTACTACTAATCTCACATCGAGAGTAGCTCCTTCTTGTTTAGGGTCATCAGATGAGAGATCTTCCTCCGAATCCTAGAAATCGGTCAAGCGGGGGGCTACCCTCGACTCACCTCTCTCTCTATAAAAAACCCCTCCCCAGAGGAGAGAAGAAGCTCCAGGATGAGTATGTCCTGGATTCCCGAATTCATTCTCGTCTTGATATTCTCAAAGGTAGGAGATTCACAGTCGATCCCCCATCTATCATGATTCTTGTTATCTCCAATCCATTAAGGTGTCCTAAAATGAACAAAGGCCTGTTATGCTTAATGAGTTCTGGTTGCAAGTAATCGTCCATAAACTTGATCAAAGCCAAACACTCGGCATAAATTGGTTCACTACTTCTCATCTCAACTTGGTTAACTTCATTAGAAAACTCCTCTAGGTTCGTTAATGCGTATACTAGGGACATCCTTAGTTCTGCATACATCTTCAATGCATCGTATACGCTGAGGAGTGCAGGAAGATTTTTGAGGTGAGCTAATATGTCATAGCGAACAAGTTGTCCATTAGCCGCTAATGTTTGACCAGCAAGCATTCGTGGTCTCCCTCGTTGGGTAACTGTGTTTTGGCTCGAGAGGGTGCCCCCAGGGTTTTGATTTTGCGATAGACCATGATCCTGGATGGGACTTTCGGGATTTGGGATGATCTATTCTTAGCCCAACCTAGTAAAGGACAACTCTTGCACAAGATTTTTACCAGAACGGGAGGTAATTTCTTGCCAGATCGTAACTCCATCTGGTTGACTTGGGCTATTTCTTCAGAAAGATGAACCATCTGGCCGGTTCTGACTCTAGTTGACGGTTGCTTGTTTACTACCGATTCCTAATATGCTTATTCCTCTTCCTAAGAGTTCTATTATTCCTATTCCTTAGCTTGTGTTCCTGTTGCTGTCGTGTCGATAGAGGAGTTTCTTCTTGATTCGAGTACAGACATAGAGACCCGGTTTCGAGACCAGAGGAGAGGAAAGACGAGCTAAAGCCAAGCGAACAATATCACCAGGTGTGTGTGACTCTTTCCTTTTGTGCCTGTTCTGATTCCTAATACGAGAAGTACAAACTCCTAATACGAGCAGAACCAAGTACGAGAGGGGCTAGTGACCTACGAGCTAGTGAGCAGTGACTAAAGCAGAAGAGGAGGGAATCGCCAGATTGAACATAGAAGCTAGTGACGAGAGCAGGCTCTGATGTCAGAAAGGGAAAATGAATTTGGCAAGCCAGGCCCTACGTTCGTTCAGTGCAGCCACTAAATCTTCTGTTTTCCTACCTGGTACTCACCCCCTTGCGTAACCCCCTAGTTTAGGCTCATTAATTGCGTGTATAATCGAACCAGGCCGAACCTAACGCGAAAGCCGTATAGCGTTAGCACGCGCAGGAGTTTGATTGCTTCCTTCAACACTTCCAATTCGACTCTTTTTTAACGAAAAAGACGGGGTTTTGACAACAATTGCTGTTTCAGGTGTTCTTTTTGGTAAGTCTTGCTCGCTCCCGAACTCCATCCCTCCTTACGCCTTTCCCGGAGTAGCGATAGCGAACTTGCGATAGCGAAACGAGCGGAACATGCGTAGCGAACAAGAAGGTACGAACGAAGTGACGGGCGTAAGCGCTTTACTACAAGTTCAGGGACATCACGACTATCCTTCGCACCCTCTTCTCTTCTCGAATTGCTAATGTCGTATGTAACCACTGGTACAAGACGGCGGTCATTAACAAACAGTAAGTACTGTTACGACTTCACTCGTTGGTCCTAACCTGTCTTCAAACCCATCACCCCAAGCCTTCTCTCCTACTTCTATTAGTGGGGAATGACGATCGCACCCACGTTCAGCTATCTATTAATGCGTTCCCACCTGCATGCCTAACCGCTACGGCCCCTCCTAATACAGTCCTTCTAGATCTATCTTTCTCATTCCCCGCTGACCTGGCTGGCCACGTTACTGAGTTCCTAGGAACGAGCAAGGAAGATCCCCAACGACAAACGAACCTACGGGCGGGGCATTTTCGGGGACTCAAATCAATCTTGCTCGGAACAGATTGAGGAAGAAGCGGGAATGGATACAGACGAAGCTTCCTCCTTACTCGAACTAAACCTAGCTCAGGGCTCTAGCTCTGGCGCGGCTACCCACTGGTTACTTGAAGGCCAGCCCCTCAATTCAGCAGCATCTCGCCCTTAAGAGCAGAAGCAAACGACTGGTGCATTCATGGGTGACAAAGAAATAATAGGCTAAACCAGAACTCGGGGGTGAATTAAAGCATTCCTCGCTTTCAGACAGGAAAGAGATTCTTGCTCCTACTCAGCAAACGGAGGCGCCGTAGTGCGCTAGCAGCAAGAGGATGCGCGCTAACGCGCAACTCGCTAACGCGCACTCAATCAGTTGCTTGTTGCCCTTCCATTTTTAAGCCGGCCTAGCAACCATCTCCATCTAATGGGTTATAATTCATCGTGCTCTAACACTACAGGCAAGGAGCAACATGCAACTACAAAAGGAAAAAAAGAGAGCTCACATCTAATACACATTCTTATCAAGCCGAGCTTGTTCTAACCTTCCAGTCAACAAGGAACAAGTAGCTGCTATTACATTCCAGAAACGAACCTTCCCACATACAACTGCACTAAAAAAGAGGTTTAAACACTACAGGAAAGAGAAAGCTAATTCGCTCCGCTCCTACGCTCTTGGCCTAGCAGCAGCCCATCTAATACATTCTAACCTGTCTTAGCTTGGTATTACCTTCAAGCAAGACAACAGGAAGATAGAATCCATTCTTACCTGTCCTATCGTGTTATAACCTTTAGCAACTAGCGCAGAAGATTAGAAGGGACTGAAGAACTAGTTCACTAGCAGGGAAAGAGCTACCTTCCCGCTCCACAACTGGGAAGCGCTCACTACGTTCCGTAGCCTTATTTAGGAATAGCGCAGGGTAACTAATCTCCTTCGGACCCTTGCTCCACTCCGCTCTTCGTCTAACAGCAAGATCCACTACCAAAGGAAAGAAGAGAGCTACAACCTAACAGCGGATAAGTGCAGCTGATGATATCGGTTGCATTAAGACAGCCATCCAAGAAGAGAGCTACTAGCTACTACTAGCTACTGGGAACTACCTAGATACCTAGCTACTAGGAACAGCCTATAGCTACTAACTCAAAGCTTGGGAGACGAGACTCTCGTTCGATACGCTATACGCAATTTCTAATAGTCTAGCCAGCTCACTTCTATTGCCCACACGTAGTAGCAAGAGCAGCAGATCCATTTCCCATTATTGGATTAGGGCGAGCAAAAGAAAAAGAAAGTATAAGCATAATTCTCCCTTTCCTCTTCGAGTCAAGCACTTTCAGTCCCTTTCGTCGAGCCAATAACAATTTCCTCTGAAAGCCAGTCTTCCACTTGGCCAAGATAGACGAAAAGAAGTTCTATGTCTTCCGCGGTCTGCTAACTCGTCCTTCCTTCTTTGAATAGCCGGAGTTCGGATCGATCTTTCAATCTTTCTTTCGTTCCTATCCAGTAGGGCTAATGGAGGAGATGGTCCGAAGGAGGTATCAGTAGAGGAAGTAGAATCGTCAAAAGGTTCCTACTTTTTCTAAGGGATGGGACCTTAATCAATAAGCGGTAAAGCGAAAGAAAGGGTTGGGTTGGACTCTCAAGCTGAAGTAAAGAAAGCGGCGGCTGGGCGTGGTAATAATAAATCCCGAATAGCAATACGTCTTTGTCTTCGTCAGCCCCAAATCCTTTAGTTGAGTGCCGACCTACCAACATTGAAAGGATAGTGTTTCAAAAGCCTTTTCCCCTTTTATTTTAATAGAGTCAGGCTTTTCCCTGAGGTATCCCCTTTGTTGCAGCGAACAAGCATGGGATTGCCCGCTCAATAAGGTTGATTTTTCTTTCCCGTCTTGAGTGCCCGATTTCTTATCTTATATGTAGTGATGTGCCTTTGTTCTTCTTTCTCGTGGATCCCGTTTAAAATGAAAATGGGTGTTTTGGTGGATGGATTGCCCCATAGATGGACACCTTTCAGTACAAGGAAGGTGAGAGAAGGGGTTCACAAAGACAAGGCTTAGGTTCTTCGCCGATTCCAGTGAGAAAGTCAGTGACATCGAAGACGTATAAGGTAGTCGAGTATGGCTAGGAGCAAACTACCTCTTTATAGTAGTAACCTGAAAGCAGCCGTACTTGAATAAGCAATTTCATAGATGGAAAGATTTCCCTACATGAAAGTCAGGGGCATAAAAGGGTATTAGATATAGGCTCTAGAATAGGGTCTATGAACAAAGACCATAGTCGACTGCTCGTCCTCAGGGTATGATAACTAAAAGGTAAAGACGAGTTGATCTTCCCCGCCTCGTAAGTAGCAAGTGTTATTGGATCTACGATGTCAGTTGGGAAAAGGTGTCCCTTCCCCTTTTTCGTGGGGTTTCAAATGTGCCCCATGTTATAAGGATGTTGCTACGGTGCCTTCCTTCAAGGTCGGATTGCCCGTTAAGGATAAGGCCCGAGGACCCGTGTTGAACTGATTGGAATTCGGATCCTGGAATGAGAATTCCCCCCTTCAATAAGTGGGGGGTTAGTTTGTCGATGCGAGTATGGAATGAGTTTGCCCCTTTTTTGGATCGTTCTCTTGTGTACCGCCCTTTGAGTCCACCAAGGCCTAAGAAGGGAGTCGACCAACATAGATAGTCTTTGACCGGCCAGCCGAGCACCCGTTTGAATACTTCATATTTGTTTGCCCTTGAAATGACACTGATCTACGATCACCCTCGACGATTCATCTTTGCCCACCGCTCGATTCAACCTAACTTACCTCAAAGAATAGGATTGGGATAGCGAAGCGAGACCAGGGTGGGTTCGTTAGGCAAGTGGGTTGCTAGTGGGAATCCCACTGTAAGTCATCGGGTCTCCTCAAGTTTGGCGCCTTGCTTGGGTGAGTCGCTTAGCCTATGATTTCTTTGGCGCTGAGCCCGTGCCTATTGGGGTGGGAAATTACCTACTAAAAAGTGGCGTTGCCCATCCAGAGTCATACTAGCCGTACCACACTGGAAATCGATGGGAAAATAAAATCCGCAATGCTAAACTACTCCTTACCCTTCCTCCGATTCGTATTTATCATATTTCCGTATATAAAGAAGTGAACTACGTCTGACCCATTACTTGACTGACGGCTAGCTCTAAAAGTAAAAGAAGGCTACCCGCGGAATGAATTTGAACCCCTCCTTTGACTTTCCTAAGGCATATTCGGGGAGGAGCCCTTTTTTATTAATTCCTGCTATAGTCACTTCAACTGCTTATGAATGTAGTTCCCAGATTGCGAAGTTCAAGCGGAATTCCTTTCATTTCACTTGTGACGTACCTGTAGAAAAGGGAAAATAGAATCTATCTCGTTTTTTGGCTCGCAATAAAGCTAGGGTCCTGATCGAGCAAGACGTAGTCCTATCTATCCACCTCTCGAATTAGATTTCCTCAGTTTAAGGAAGGTTTGAGTTTGGTAGTAGTCGTATCCTACGTAGTCCACTACTGAGATAAGGAACGCCGGTGGCAAGGGGCCACCCACCCTTTCCCCTTGCCCCTCTCCATTCCTTAAGGAACAAGAGGGCCCCACCTATCCCTTACTGGTCGAGCGGAATACGGATATGATATCATGGAAAAGGCAATCATTTGCCCCTTTTTTCAGATAAAAACTCTAGTATCACACGAGCAAACTCAGTTAGATCCTTCCTTTTTCTCGCTTCCTCCGATTTTTTGGCGAATGCCACATCGATTTCCTTAAGAAGAATACAAAGCATCTGCAAATGCAGATTGAGCCTTGAACTCTCCACGAAATCACACGGGTTTAGCCTAGAAATCTCCGAATAATGAGACAAAATTAAATCTTCAACTTGATCCTGCATAGAAAGTAATTTTTCATTCTCTAACATCTCGAGGGGGCAATTATCCCCCCCCTCTTAAAAAATACCATGATAAGAACCCTGAGTGCCAGATGATTCAAAACTAGAATCGTTCATAGTGGTTTCTGATTGAGATTGAATTTTTGTATAATATGAATTTTTATGTAGACTGCTCTCATCTAGTTCATCCAAGAGAAAGATTATTTGATCCAGTTGAGGCATGATTGAGATTCTTTCGTTTCCTTCCTTATCATAGAGGGGCCCCTTAGGGAGCGGGGCTTTTTTATTAAAAAAAGGGGAAAGAAAGGGGGGTGGGGAAGCTGCAGTAATTCTTTGGAAAAGCCCGGTGACGAATAACATCTTCAATGAAGTCAAAGACCATGAAGGGAAAATCCAAGATGGAAGGGGAGGTGGAATTTCTTTCAACTATAACATTTATTACAACATCTTACAACACTTAATATTACAGAAAATGACAGGGAATTCGGTAAGGGGATAGAAGCACATCCTGCACCCGATATGTCAAAGCAGCTTGAAGCCCTGCAACTCGCGCATACTAAAAGGGAAAAAGCAGGCCAATTCACGCATCTTCCGCAGAGTACCAGAAAAGCCCTATGAGCTAACTTTCCATTTGACGGCAAAAGAGCAATCGGACCTGTGAAAGTCACATCTTTTACTAATATACACAGGCTTCTGAGAGGATTCTTTAATCAACCAAAACCTGCAACAGATTCCTTAATTTCTACCACTTACAAGTTGAGAGATGTTCCATTCCCAATGGCAGAAGAAGGATGTAAGCTGGAAGGACTTGGACAGGAGATGCAGCGCGCTTAGCGTCGGAAAGATCCCTCTACATGGGTGTGCTATAAAACTAGGAGAAGAACAGAACTAAACGGATCAATTCCTTTGACCGGTCCTTTCGAGCTTCCAGTTCTTCTGGATTGCTAACGTGGTTCGATGACGCCGATGGAAGGAACCACTGGAAATTCATCCAACTTCGATCCCCTAAAGGCAAGTGCGTAGGCTATAGAATCCCAAATAGAGCTCCTTCGGCTCTAAACAACAGCTACTGTGCTTATTTGGTCTATCAGCTACTCGGCCAGCTACTGACCTAATTGGGAGCTTTTCAGTCAAGGTCGTCGGATTTAGAGGTCCTTTCGCAACGATCCAGATCATTCCATTGGGGAGAAAGCAGGAGTGATCCATATATAGATGAATAGTACCAGTGGAGTCGGACCGTGCTAGTGCTCTCACTTACGGAAAAAGGGCTCCCGCATCAGAAAGAAGAGCGGCACCTCAACCAGCCACAGCCGCATTAGCAGTTCGCGTGAAATCAGACTAAACCAAGGTCGGAGAGGCCTTAGGTAATAATTGAGATCCCTTCCATTCAGACAAGAGATGACGCACGCTTCACAAGGGGGCTTGGAAATGGCGTACTTATTGCACCTGGCACTAAAAACTCGAGTGCCGCAGCTGCTACGGGGATATTTTTGAAAAGACAGGAAGCGCTATTGGACTCGTGCCATCCTTTCGAATGGTGTCAATCATCCCCAGGATTCAAGCTTTTTGTCCAGAGAATGTTCCTCGAAACCGCTGAGGCCCTTCTTCATTAACGATTTCCCCTCACCGGGTCTTTATCCCTTGGTCTATGAGTAGCCACAGTTGTTTCCGCTCTTCCGCAGGCAAATGTAGAACCCTCCCCGCAGTACATAGGGAATCCTATGCAGTACGTAGGGCATCTTGATCGTGCACGGAAGGCAGTCAAGGAATGGGACCAGTCTGGTGCCACTCAGCAATATCCGACCAACTTGAAAGACACGTGAGGGTGCCACTAGCTTGTGACAACATGCCATCTAGGATTTGAACTACTAAATTGATTTCGGATACCCATTTTCGTGAGATCCAGATTTGCTGGGATAGGACAAAGGACCTTAATTCAGGTGTACCAGATGTACTGGCTGGTCCACATACTTCCCCTTACTTGACGGTCTGTCTGTCCCTTTTTCTTTCCTTAAAAGCAAGACGAAACAGGATACTCAAGGAAAACCCATAGATCGGAGACCCGGGGAAAATGACATCAACAACAGGTCCATGGCCCGATAAGTAGGTCGGTAAGTCCTTACATGGTTGAACAAATTGAACTTCAAGCTATCTTTTTAGAAGACTCCGTCCTCTCCCTCGGTTTCAGCCCTAATCTGTTGGAAGATATCGCCTTCAACCTGTACCAATGGCGAACACTGAATCACTGGAATAAAAACCTGCTGCAAGCATCGGCTACTACATTGGTCTTGCTCGCTTTATATTTCAAAGTCAAAGAAAACTCTGCCAAAAGCTTTTGCTATCGGTCTTGTTTTGGCGTAAGTTTCTTTTGAGTATCAAAGTAGCTCATTGCAACATTATCTGTCTGGATTTCAAACTTCCCCCCCAATAGATAATTTCTCCAAAGCCGCAAGCAATGTACTAAAGCAGTCATCTCCTTTTCGTGAACAGTAAAACGCTGTTCCGTCTCATTAAGTTTCCAGCTTTCGAAGACCACCGGACGACCTTCTTGCACTAACACACCCCCAATAGTCCGCTCGGAGGCATCCGTTTCTACCTTGAACGGTTTATAAAATTCAGGCAATTTTAGCACTGGTTCGCTCGCTATTGCTCTCTTCAGCTTGTTGAGGGATTCAGATAGAACCGATTCAACAAGCAAGGTAAAGGAACTCCCTGAGATGAGAGGGAAGGTCGATTTGACTCGAATCCTGGACCTGCTCTTTAATCCTACACCGGTTAATGATGCGATGGGAGAAGTTTTTCTTTTTTTTGTCATTTTTTCATCAATGCTGGCCCAGTCGAGGCTCGTCCATGCCCAATCCCAATGGACAAACCTTCGATTTGCCCCTAGCTCTAGTTTCCACCCGTCTTCCCCAGTCCCTGAAAGCCCTTCCGGGGGCCTAGCCCTCTTTCTCAACTCGAGTCTTAAGTTCAGCGGCTTTCATCGTTGACGAACACCTGCGCTAATAAGACAAAGAAATGGGGAGTCTATGCCTCTTCTTTATCGATAGGATTCCCATCATTTGCAGTCTCCGGCGAAGGAGACAAGGGCGAGGCACCGAACATGTTCTATCCTCAACCTCCATCCGAATCAAAAGAATCATCTGTTAAGACAGAGGCGAGGAAAGCCTAAACTGGAACGAACTATTCGACAAAGAAAGCTAGACTAGACTTCGCAGTTGAGGTTCTCGGAGATGCTGACACAACGTTCTCAGATGCTATTCGACCGGAAGTAGCTATAGGATTTTCCCTCGATGGACTAAGCTAAGCAGTCAAGTCAGTTAAGTCTTCCAGTCTTGGATCGGAGTTGCAAACTGATTGACCTAGGGCTCTATAGATAGGGTAGGAGTGAAAGAAGAATAAGAGTAGCGGGTGGAAAGCTTTCTTAATTAAGGAAATTCCACACCATCCGCCGAAGAGTCTTCAACCTCATCAACTGAATAAGGATCGGGATCAAGATCAATATCGGGGGTTAGTGGGCATGGCATAATATCCCTAGGCCCGGGGAAGGCCATAAGCCAATAGTGGGATTCATTCCCCCTCAACCAGATCGGGTTTAATTAAAAGGGAGTCGAGTAGCGGGAAGGTACTAATTGAATAATCTCCAGCAGGAAAGGGAGGAACCGAACTAGCTTGGCTAGCTAAGGCTAATTTTGATACGAGAGTAACTAGCCCGAAGAGACGAAAGAAGTCGGAGAGGTTGGTTCGAAGTAGTTCGGAGAGGCAGGAAAAGACTCGAAGGTACTCAACTAAATAAAAGGAGAGAGGGTACGTACAAGCAAGACCGATACGATGGGTTGAGGGTAGTTTTAGATCGACCGAGTTAGCTCGACTCAGAAGTAGTTGAGGAGCGGAGTAGCGAAAGAAGGAGTTAGCTCCCCCTCATTCTGTCCACCGTGAAATATAGCCTGACAGTAGTCGAACCTGGTTCACCTCTTTTACATGTTCGATCAAGGAAGTCGAAAATCAATTGATAGAAATTGCTTCCAAATATGGAAGGTGTAATTGCAGTCTTTCCGTTCCTATCCGCATTGTCATCAGATCCGTTCCTCTTCATCAAAGGACAAGAGAAGAGGAGTGGTACCCCAACGGCTGACAAGAAAGAAAGCACACCAACTGTTTTGTCACTGTTCACAATCCATATAGATATAGAAAGTGTGCAGTGAGGGATCTTTCTTTTTTAGGTAACCAGTCTTTACTTAACTCGATCCAAGCTTGACTTAGCTCAAGCAATGCCCAAAGACTCCCATGCCTTTCTTGGTCGGACCAACCGGCGATTTCCGACAAGTCTTTCCTCATTTTTGTTGGGGAGCAGAGCTGTCAAAGAAGAAAGCAAACCAAATGATTGAAAGGATTATTTCTTATTTCAAATACATTGTAAAATTCTTCTTTATTAATCAAAAAAAGAATGAAGATAACGAAAGGCCGCCATATGCCAATGAGGAAGTTTCAAAACTTTCAAAGATGGAAATGGCTGAGCGTATCGTCGATGTTATCAAAAAAAGTCGCGATGATGGCTAAACATTTGGTAAGGAGGGTGGGTGGGATCGGAAATCCTAAAATCGATTAAAGGGCTTGTTTTTTTCGGTATACCGCTCCGCCAGCAAGGAGCGAAAGAACCAAGTGGGATGTGGTGATGTTAGAATTTGCACCTATTTGTATCTATTTAGTGATTAGTCTGCTAGTTTCTTTGATCCTACTCGGTGTTCCTTTTCCATTTGCTTCCAATAGTTCTACCTATCCAGAAAAATTGTCGGCCTACGAATGTGGTTTCGATCCTTCCGGTGATGCCAGAAGTCGCTTTGATATACGATTTTATCTTGTTTCAATTTTATTTATTATCTCTGATCCGGAAGTCACCTTTTCCTTTCCTTGGGCAGTACCTCCCAACAAGATTGATCCCTTTGGATCTTGGTCCATGATGGCCTTTTTATTGATTTTGACGATTGGATCTCTCTATGAATGGAAAAGGGGTGCTTCGGATCGGGAATAACCACTAGTGATAGGGCAAAAATCAGGGGGAAGGACAAAGGAAAGAGCGATGCCTACATTAAATCAATTGATTCGTCATGGTAGAGAAGAAAAACGGCGCACGGACCGTACTCGAGCTTCGGATCAATGTCCCCAGAAGCAAGGAGTACGCCCGCGTGTCTCAACGAGAACACCGAAAAAACCTAATTCAGCTCTACGTAAGATAGCAAAAGTACGGTTGAGCAATCGACATGATATATTTGCTCACATCCCAGGCGAAGGTCATAATTCGCAAGAGCATTCTATGGTCTTAATAAGAGGAGGTAGAGTGAAAGATTTGCCAGGTGTGAAATCCCATTGTATTCGAGGAGTCAAGGATTTGCTGGGAATTCCGGATCGAAGAAGAGGCAGATCAAAATATGGTGCGGAAAAACCCAAATCGAGATGAATGGAAGATGCCTCTGGAACTTGTTTTTCTCGGTCAGTCGAGGGAACAACCACAACGTTACGCCCAAAAATAGAACTATACGGAGCCCTTCCGAATGACCTATAATAGAATATAGTCTACTACACTAGCCAAGAAAGAGTGTAGTAGACTATATTCGCCCGTGGAGGTGAGTGGAGGAAGAATCAAAAAAGAGAAAGGTATTGCTTATAATAGTTGCTCGTTCATAAATTCACTCGACCACTTGTTAGTCTTGCTACAGGACACGAGTCTAGGGTGAAGTTGAAGCAGACACGGTCAGGTGAAGTCGACTTCACAAGTGATTCAACATAGCATATGGAAATAATAAAGAAGAGAAGGGTCTCGCCCAGGTGGCTCCCGCAAGGTAACGACTTCAAACTCAAACAAAGAACGTTCTTCTCCAAGACATGAGTCAAAGAAAATGCTGTTCTAATGCAAGACCCGTCGATAAGCTAAGGCTACGACATGAAGGAAGGTCAGAAGAACTACAGAACCACGCCCACCAGAGCTAAAGGAGACTGAAGGGAGTTGCGGGAGGAAACCGAAAGATAGGTAATCCATATGGTGAAAGATGAGAAAAAGGGATTGCTTAAACCGGAAGAAATCGAGTCCACCCACACAACGACCGACGGACTCGTGGTACTGAAAACCTCATTAGATGAGAAGGTAGTTGACTGGCAGACCCCTGAACGTACGTTAGCCAAAGGCCCCTATCAACTCAATCTGAAAGGGGAATAGACCGCCGTGAACTCCGGCGAAACGCCCCGTACGACCTGCGGGAGGTGAAGGTCGCTGGTTTGACCGTGGGCCGTGGTATCTGACGGGACATTGGCCTCCCCCCCGCTACGGCTCGCTCTACCTTCCTTTAGCTATAGGCGTGCCCAATCCGATAATAGTCCGTTCCACATCATTGCATGCAAGGAAGCTCGGTGGGGTTTCATACGAGGGTCCTGCGTACTGTGCCATCGCCCAACCAGTACAGTACGGCCATCCCTGCTATGGTCAACAAGCTCTTGTGTATGGACTTGCGGTAAGCCGCCATTTTGTGTACGCACCGTCCCTTCGCAGTTTCGGTGAGTAACCGCCGGTGTCTGCTGTTCTCATCGTTTCACCGGACCTTGAGTTGCCCTACCCAAACAGGTTTGCCTAGTTGGGCTTAATGCGTCCCCGGTTTAGAAAGACGCCCCACCCCCTGCTGCGCTTGTCTTTGCTTGTCTTTTCACCTTTTTTCTTTCTTTTCCGTTTTTTCTGGTACTCTTTCCTGTGATTGTATGGGATATTCACCTTTATGATAACAAGGTGGTGCTTGGGTAGGTCTTCTCTGATTACGTTCGGACGTGACAGGGAAGCCGGAAGGCCCAGGGACATAGCCGACCGATTCATTCCCCATCCAGCACTTAACCGACGAAAGAGAGGGGGACGCGGCCCGCCGCCATATGAGACGGAGACTTTTATACTTTGACTCTTCCTTTGTGGGAAAGGGCAAAAATTCAAGATGTCTTTTTTAGTTTTGGCGATAATCACTTCTGGGAGGGTGAATGCCAGGTTCCACCACAAGAAAGAAGGACAAATGGAAGTGGACTGGGGGGTCGTCATATGTTTTAGGTGGGGTTTTCTGAAAGAGTGCCCTTTCCCCAGCCTCCAATCGGGTCAGAACAGAGGACTAATCTCACTAGAATTGCAGTCCGCCCCGGCCTACACTTAGTGAGTTTCGCCTCAAAACCAAAGGGAATAGCAGAATAGAGACAAGTTCCGCTGTGAATGAAGTCTACGTTCCGTAGACTAAACTTCACGGTTATGGATACGAGTTCCAAAGGCTCCACCAAGTTCTGTCTATAGCTCGTTCATAAATTCACTCGACCACTCAGACTTAACGAGGAAGTCCACGTAGACTTGACGAGAACTTGTTAGACGAGTTCCGTGTAGCCGGTGAGTATGAGTACAGCCTATGAAACAGGCTTTGAGTTCCGTTGCATTGCAAGAAATCATTCCCGCCATTCTCCCTTCCAGTGAACTCCACGTGTCTGCTCTGGCTACGAAGCGGTGGAGAAGAGTTCCGAAGTACACTTGTTGCTTCAACTTCATTCATACACTTGTCAGCTCAGTTAGTGAAGGCAACGTGTGAAACGTTGTCTCCACTGCTCGTGAAACGGAGGAGACTCGGTCAGTATAAGGAATGTTTCTCGAGCTCAGGTACGGGCGACTCAGTCACATGTGCTCGACTGAATATGCAGCCACGGAACTGCTAAATCCCTCGTGAGACTCCAGTTCCGGTCAATCTCCTCCGGAGCCTGAATCACCGCTGCTTTGGCGACCCGACTGAACGAATGTGGTGACGCGACTTGTGTAGCGAGGGACTTTCCGCAGTGAAACCTGTCAAGTTCAGTCTATGAATCCACAGTGGGACGTTCTCAATCCAAGGTGGACTTTTGGGTCAAAGCCTAGACCAAAGGTGCCTAATAGCGTAGGGAGACTAATCGGGTAGCGAATCCCATCCTCAGCTAAACCAAGCCCCGGGTGGTAGCCTAATCGAAGAAGTTGAGCTTGTGCCCAAGCCCGCCTTTTTATAAAATCTCAACGTGGGGTAGAGGAGGTTTTTATCCCTTTACCTTAAGCAGGCTTTAGCTCAAAAAAGCATCCGTGAACTCCTTACTAATAGTTTCTTTTATCTGGTACTTAATTAAGATGAAAGCCAGTAAGAAGTGCATCTTGCTTGGAAAGACCGTTACCGAAGAAACGGCTATTAGATGGGCGATTCCCCCCTTTCCATTGAAGTAGGGAAAGCGGGGTGAAAGCTCTAAGCCCGCATCTTCAGCTTCTATTGGAGGGGCAGCGGATCCAATCCATTCGAAGGGGGAGCAGAGCAGCAGGCAGGCAAAGCAAGGGAAGAGATATGGATTGCACCGAAAGCAATGCCCTTCGGAGCGCATTGCTTGGGCTAAGTCAAAGTTGCGGATCTCTTTTTCTTGTATTCTCTTCCTTGGGAAACACACCTCCCACATCATCTGCTGTCTCGCATCCATCGGGATGAGTGTTGCGTCTGTCTTATCTTCCCCTAAGGTCTATTGTATTGAAAGGCCATCTCTCGAATCCGAGCAACAAAACGAGGAAGTTGGTGAACCATATAGATATTCAGTAATGAATACGATGTGGATCCGTTCCAAGGCCTGAGGGTGGATTGAATCCAATCCCATCCAGCATAGGCGGGTAGAGTTCACTCATTCGGTAGCGAGGGGAAGATGAACAATGATGCTATAGCTGCTCACCTTTCCGCTATCTGCCTTGTTGTGATAGGGGGCGCCCACCAACCAATCTTTCTTTCTATCTCGAATTCTTGATCTTTGGTGCCAGTGGAGCAAAGGAAGCGGGGGACGAACTCCTCTATCTACCCTATAAATGGGTTGGATCTATTGAATGAGATCCTGGAGAGAGGGCTGAAAAAAGATAGGAGAAATTTTTATAGCCATATCGTTAATAAAGAATTGTGTAATTAATTGGACCAACAGTCCTCTGTCCGGCAGGCAATTTCTGTGCAACTATGGTTTCTGTAGTCCCTGCTATGCCAGCAATAGGGAATCCTTAGAAAACCGGAACTCCCCAATTCGATATGTAGAACCAGAATGCAAGTTGCGTGATAGTTTGATTCCCCACAAATGATAAGTCTCCAAGCTTGACCCCTCCCACACAGGGGCGACTGGCTGGGGAAAGAACCCTAAAGTCTTAATTGCAGTCTCGACACAGCCTATTTCGAGACTGGGATGAAGGGATGAAAGATTTGAGTTCCATATAGTCTTTCAAGCGTCTACTGCACTCACGCCTTCGGCCCCTATTCGAAACTTCTTCCTCGGCTTTTGACAAGAATAAGAGAACATAATCTGTTCATTTCTCAAGGGTCGAGTGCTCCTGCCCCTTCCTCTTTAGGGCTCCTACTGCTGCCCCGTTCTTTTGTCATTTGGAATCGGAACAGGCACAACCCAGTTCATTCGATTACTACAGGGATGAACCCAATCCGGAATATGAACCGTAAAAGAAAAGACCTATTGAACCGATCACAGGAATACCAGTTACAGTACCTATCAGCCAAAGAGGAATCCTTCCAGTAGAGTAGTATAGGCCATTTACCCCACTTCCCTCCACATTTCATCAAGTGGTCATGCTAGAGACATAAACAGTCATGGATAATTATGCGATGAGATCTTTCCGAATGGGCTAAGAGAATTCCTAGAGTTATTATTCTCTTTTGTTTTCTTAATT
>JAULLD010000008.1:87199-98684 GCA_035668095.1 Sarracenia minor
GCCGGCCAGGACCTACAACCCTTGCTTGTAGATCAGCTGCAGAGCTAACCCTTGTTCTATTGGTTTGGTGGTTGCTACCAAGACGATTTCTTTATGCCCATCAAAGGACCTCGAGATGCTAATCCACGAAAAACGATACGAGAAATTCGAAAGAACTCATATACGGAACGAGGGCGACCCGTGAAAATACATCGGTTTCTTACTCGTGCAAAGGAACTCTTTCTTGGCAACTTGGACAACTTATAACGATGTTTGTCCCGCATATCACTAGGAAGATCGGGATCTTTACAAAAGGCTTTATAAAGCTTTCGTCTCAATTCATATTTAGCCGCGAGCAATCTACGTTTGTGATCTCGTATATTTCGCTTCTCCGACATCTTACTGAGTTTCCCCCTCATCCTTTTGCAAAAAGCCACTCCACGGTGGTAAAGTCTCATCTTGTGTGTTGGCCGAAGTGACAATAGTCACATTGAACCCTCGAAGATGTTCGAAGATCTCGAAATGATCTTCCAGTTCCGGGGAGAATTCGCAAAACTCCGTTTCCATCGAGAATTGAATGGAGTTTTCCCGTATTTCGACCGGAGAATCTAACAGAGACATTACTGTTGAGATTCTGACCAAAAAATTAGACATTCCATGCCCTCGGAGAGTGCTTTGTCGTGCTAGGTCACTGACATATCCTTTTTTTTCTTTATTTGACCCCAAGAATGGATTGGATCGAAACGACTTTCCTGTCGAAGCCCTTTGTGTCTGTATTAATTTCTGACCGCGCGGAATCTCCATAGCCAATTTTCCATTTTTTTTTATTAAAGCAGAAGGTGCTGCCTTTGGTACTACTCTTATTTTACACGATCCAGGAACTTCCATAACGTTGGCGTGATTCGGTTTGAGCAACGGATCCTGACGTGATACATCTTCGTAATGAAAATGGAGTGGAAACATGAGTTGGCTTTTCCAGTATCTATAGAATGAGCACTGTAAACTATCTGCTTCAAAAAGATAGTTGTAAGAATGCAGTGTCTAATGCAAGAGATTGCCCTGTAACAACTTTATGTTTAAATTTTTATTTTTTTGAGTGGTTTGGTTACATCCAGTATGTCCCCCCTTATTCCCGGCATGCTGCCCCGGGGCCGGAATGCGGTAGGGTCTTCAAGCCCCACGCTCGATTCTCGAGATTCATGGGCCGTCTCGCGAAGATCTTCGATCCGAACCTTCGCATCTACTTTCTCTTAGAGGATGAACCACGCCTTCGCTATCGCCCCTCGCTACTGCTCAACCTCGCTATCGCATTGATTCTTTCCGGCCCTTCCAGATTCCAATTCCTTATTGAGATCGAGATCTTGTTCCATTAGACCCAGTTCGGTCAGATTAGTTTCATAATATAGCTTGCCCGGACCGGGCTTTCAGTGTTTGGTCGGGCCGGCCTCATGAATGATCATTGTTCGGGAACAAAAGAAAGAATCAGACTTAAGGGTTTCGCTATCGCAAGAATATAGCGATCGAAGAGCTATCGCTCAGCTGCTTCGCGTATTACGAAAGCCGTATTGCCCGAAGGGGGCATGCTGCAAGAGCGTAGGTGAGTGATAAGCGTAGGAGGCGTGCCCGAAGGACAGCGGCAGCAGTGTGGTTCCAGGTGCCGTCGCTAGATTGAGATCTGCAGGGTGGCGGGGACTTCGACTGCCTTGTATCAGGTGAAGAGAAGGGGGTGGTAGGCTTAGTAGGGCTCGAACCTACAATATAACCGTTATGAGCGGTACGTTTCAACCAATTAAACTATAAGCCCCTACGGATCTCTACATGCAATTCGCTCACTTCGGGAAGAGCGGACGGAAAGAGGAGGCCTTTGCTCTATCTGCTTCTTCCTTTTCCCAGGAATGAACAATTGGATTTAAAAAATATGATTTTCTTTCTTTATTTTTTTATTTATATAAATTTTTTCTCTTATTGTTTATAGATGGATATAGAATATTATATATCTATTATTATTCTAATTAATAAAATAATATAATTCAGTTAAGCAAGCGGCCCTTTCGCGACTCAAACTGCCGGTCCGCTTTCCGGCTCGCAACGGCTCAAACGGGCGGGGGCTCTCTATTTGCTTGCAATGCCGGCTGTTCGCCTTTAGTTAGAAGTAGAAGTAGAGGGCGCCGTTTGCCCCACACTTCAGAAAAAGTAAAAAAGTATGAGTATGAATGAAGTAAGAAAAAGTACATAACATAAGGAGTGAGAAAGAAAAACTTGGTTACGGGAACCGAAGGTTAGGCCGACTACTTTAGTATAGCTATACCTAAAAAAGTGTTTTCCTACCCCTTCCCCTTTCTGTCAATGTTGCCAATTCCCAGAATACTAATGTACCCTCGTGTATACAGTTGCCCAACTACTTTCTTCCTCCGACTTCTTTAGCCACTTCCGCATCTGTCGTATTCGGGAGAGCTTGCTTCGTGGCGGAGCATTTAGCAATGCCAGCAGCCTGGTGAGGGCTGACTGTCTGGGGACAGGTTAAAGCAGGGCCTGCTGGGCTTGCTTCTCATGAGATTGGGTGAGGTAATCGGAAAGGGGTTCATAAACCGGGCGGGCGGGCTTTTGGGCACACGGAAAAGGAGAAGTGGATGGAGGGTGCTTCTCAGCTAGAGTTGGGGGTGGGGTCGCTATAGTGGCTAGGGTGAGTCTTCCTACACGGCTGGACGCCCGGCTCTAGACGAAACTGCGGGGGTTACCACCACATCCTCTCCCGATAGACTCGAAGCTCTTCATAGTCAGGCGGGGTAGAAAATCTTATCTCAAAAAGAGACAGACCAGAGATGACAGAGGAAGGTATTCGGTTCAAAAAATATACGGCAGTCAGAACACGCCCAAAATTGACTAGGGACAGAAGCAAGCTACAAGCATTAGCAACCGCTTTCGTTTAACCTTATGTAAAAAAAAAAGAAGCAGCGAAGAAAACAAGACACTAAGTTGTTGCGCTAACTCGCTAGCGCTAGCGCACTACGGCTTTTCAGCCTCCTGCGGGTCCCTTCATTCTATTCCCTCCGCCTTACACGGACCTAAAGGAGTACCTAAGGCGTATTAGTGGTTTATTTTCAAAAGGGATTTATTTTGACCGTAGCTTTTAGACAGCTAACAGCTAAGCCACTAATCACACAGCTAATAAAGTCGGTCACTACTGAGACAGCTCATAAAAGTCGTTTCAGTAGCACACTGTGATCCGGTCAATGTGCCGACAAAGAAGCGAAATTACGCTGTTCGGGCAGGCGCGTGTTCTGACGAGAAGAGCGTCAGCTTCAACGGGGTTCTATGAAGTCAGAGGCATTCGTGAAGGGGGGAATAAGCTTAAGCTAGTGGCCTCTTTGATTTGACTTCCGATAGACCTCGACTTTTTTAGAGCTTGGTAACCTCTAGTTTGATCAGGAAAACCAGCTATTCGACGAGGCAACAACTATTCAACCGGAACCAGAAGGCGTGGATCATTAAACGTACCTATTCGAACTCAAATTACAGCAAGCCCCCCGCTATTACCGATGACGATTCTCAGTCTTGACTTTGTGGGCGGTCCTGTTCAGTAAACGTCTTAACTATATCCAAAAAGAAGTTCCTCCGTTTATTTATCATTTGAATTTCTCCCATATCTCTTGACAGTGACCGTATGATACCTCTGTTCACTAAGTTCACCTCGGGAGCTCCAGAAATAAGGATGCACCCGGAAAACGAGACTAGTCTTACTATTGCCAATCGTACCTTTCGAAGTAGGTACCCCGCATGGGTAAGGATAAGAAGGGACGAAAACAAGCTTAGGGGAAGCAGTTCCGGGTCGCAGATAGCAAGCCAACGAAAGGAACTTAATAAAACAAGAACAAGCGGCATATACTATGTGGGACCTTGGAGCGCTTACCAGGCAAATAGGAATCAAATACCCTTCAAGATAGCAGAAGGACGAAGGATACTCAGATCCCCCGAGCGAAGGGAAAGTTTAGCAGATATAATGAGAAGGTCTAGCAGGATAAAAGAATTTACGCTTCGGATGCAATAGTATATTCGTATGTAAAAGATGTCAGATTTTTACTACTGACCCGCCTATTGATGGGGTTTTCGCTTTGGTGGTTCTGTGTACCGGAACAAATAATAGAAAAGCCGGGGGCTCTTTGCTCACCAGATATAGCCCAGGTTGTTAGGGGTGCAAGGGACGTATTTATTAAGAAGGTCTGTGCTGAGCATCATGTGCCAAGTCCGTGTGAATGTGGAGAGCCACTCAGTAAAGCGGTGAAGCACCTATTTGAAACGAAGGAGACTTTTGATCCGCTAGGATTAGACAACCATAGTAGAGTGAAGGCCCTGGCTGTCTTCGTAGCATCCATCGTGATTAGTTTGGCTCTTGCAGAATCAGTGTCTTCGAATGGATTCAGATGGTCTTAGTAGTAGAAGTAGAGTGGTACGAGGGAGATGGTAAGCATTTCTAGATGAGTAGAGTTTGGAAAGAAGAGGATTTACCATGCCTATAACGAGAAGGACGACAGACCCACTCACGATCTACTAAAGGGAGGTAGCTTGATTGGTTCAAATCAAAATCGTGAGAAAGAAGTAAAGGCGAGGGGAAGGAGGGGGAAGATGACACTATTCTGGCATGACAATTGGAATGGCCCGGTGCCCCTAGCACAGGTCTTTCCCAATTTGTATCAGCTGTCCAGGAACAAATCGGCGACCTGTGCCCAGCTATCAGTTTCCCATGCTCCTTCCTCTGGTTGCGCCTGGAACCTAGCTTTCAGAAGGAGCAATGGACCGACAGTCAGATCTGAACTTCCTGCTCTTTTGGCACACATCGAAGAGTTCCAGCTAAATTTCTCAGAGGAGGACCGCTGTATCTGGATCTGGGGCGAGAAGAATCAGTTCTCAGTTAAGGTAGGTTGCTGCCTTTGATTTCCTCAAGAAGAAGCTGCTCCTAAGGTTGATACTTCTTGTGAAGTGCAAAAAGAGATCCAAGGCCTAAAATCCATTTCCAATAAAGAGGAATTACATTGAAAGAAGGAGTCTCGTGATATTAGACCGATCCGCTTTCCCAGACCTTACGAATGAATTTGATTGATCGTGCAGGTGCAATAGGAACTGCAAGAGTAAGTGAACAGCATCTCGTGCACCGGAATTGGCTTGTTCGATATTATCTTGTACCAAAGCAAGCACACTCATTCAAGCGCCCAGCCGTTGACTAGCCAACCAGAAATCATTTTTAAAGAAGGAAGCCAAAGCGACGTACCTACCGATAGTAACTGATCAACCTACTGTTGGGGTTCAAGAGCATATCTTTTTCCATTACATTATGGGTCTCCTTCTATCTCGGAGTGGACTAAGGCATCAATCTGAACTCCAAGCCCTATCGCTTGACTCTTCTCGGAAAAAGGTTCTCGTTCCCATGAATCCCGATCTGCCTCCTGGCATTGATAGCGATTGATCGAATTCCTACTCTGGTTTGAGAAGCTTTTCAGTTTTCCTTATCTCTCGTGCCTTTGAACTGCCATGAAAAGAATTCGAAATACGTATATCTGGTACTAAAGAAACCGCCTTCGCCGGCCAACCCCTATGTCTTGGTACTCTACCCTCCCATTCATAAGAGAGTGGTAGTTGTCACCGGAAGCAGGCCGCAGGGCAGTGAGTGGAGTAAGTCTTGTCAACAACGCTTCGCACAACTAAATACTAAAACACTGTTCACTTCTGTACTTCTCAACCGCCAAAACACAATGACTTATGCAATTCATACAGGCACGCATGAAAGAGGAGCTAAAAACGAGGAATTTGCCTTAAAAGCTCGCGAGCCCCGCTTATACTATAAAAGTGGTCGTTCCTAGGCCCAGTCAAGCACTTATGATGACTTCGCTAAAGATGGTCTGTCTGTGCGCGAGGTTTGTCTCGAAGAGGATAATTTGATTCTTTCTCGGCATAAGCAAAGGCTAACTACGATCCTTACTAGACTAATTAAGTCCTGAAAATGCCATAACTAACATAAGGAGAATGAATTGGCAAACATCGCATCGTTACGTTAAAAGAAAAGAAATTCTTTGCTTCATTCTTTGACTGCTCTGCTCCCCCCAAAAAAAAAAGAGAGACTTCTTCTGACTATCCGGAAGACAGAAATCGCTGATGGTACAACCAAGAAAAGACATGGGAGAGATAGGCTAAGTGAAGGAAGAGCCAGGTGCAGACAGCCGCGGTCTTTCTATCAGCTGATGACCGCTGCCTTCTTGTGGCCGATGCGTGATTCCTGAATCTTAAGCAAGGAGTCTTGTGTTAGCAATACTAAGAATGGTATCAAACACACCCTTTTCTCTTCTCGCCCAGACTCTCTAGTGCCATCTAGGACTACCCCCAGGGTTCTTTATCGAGAAGCTGCACATGATGAAGAGCAGGAAGGTCGAACCAACCGCATAACAATAAGACTTCCCCCACTCTCTAGCTGTCGGGAACTGTCCTAAGGGTCTTATCTTGCGTGAAGGTACTCCAGGTGGGATCTTGCACATCGGCGATCTCGATCATCACCTACGAGAAAGCCTAGGTCTCTTTTAGGTCCTCTTCGATTAGGTTCGGTGTCAACTGACTGTAAGTGAATTAACTGACTAATTTAGGAAGCGGAATAAGCGAGCCAAGCAGCGAAGGTAGCAATTGGAGGATTTGGCCTTATTGATTAGGGGCGGGTATCCTTATCTTTCCGTAATTAGCTGACTGAGTCACTAATTAGAAAAAGACATATAGGAAAAGAAGATTAAGACTTCCGCAATTAGATGAGTTGAGTAAAGAGTCAATATAGTAGTGAGTTTCTATCTCTGTATTACTATTCAGTTGAATACTCCATTCCAGACCCTTACTACGGTCTAGTAAGAAAGTGCCATTTATTGGCCTTCCCTTCTCCTTCCATGGCTTATGCCTTTGATTCGTAATGCCCTAAGGAGCTAACAATCTTCCTTTAAGTGAGAAGCCTGTTGCCGTAGTAGTCTAAGGAGTCGTATCTTATAACCAGTAGTTGGCCCAGGTCCAATATGGAAAGGTCTGAGGAGTCTATCTCTTGCCTAGATCTGAATCTCTCTTTCCCGGTTAGAGTCTCTTTATTGAACACAAGACAAGGTCAAGCGAGAGAAGGAAAGCAAATAAGAAAAGCAAGTTTTCACCCAGCCAGGGTTCTTTCCCAAGATAATGAAATAGAAAACCCGAGCATTTTAAGCCAGGGGCGATGGAATATGGTCCAGCCGAGCAAATAGTTTCCGTTGATCCAGTTTCAAAGTAATCTGTCTCAATCAGCTTTCCAGCAGGATAATATAGCTCCTTTTTTTGCAGAGGAAATGGGGCTAGGGCAATCTCTGAGTCCCTTACTTTATTGGGTTTGAAAGGATTGGCATTTCTGCTTACCTTGGATAGGGTTAGAGGGCCATTGATCAATCCTGTTCAAGAAAGTTCTATGGAGTTTGCCTAATACAATCGGAGTGACATAATACAAGTTGAAGGCTAAGCCATAGGCCTAATCCCTAGGGTTCCTCCTGCCATATTTCCAGTATACCCTTTTTCTTTTCCAGTTGGGGTGCTAGTTAGTTGATCTAATATCCCCTCTTAGTCTAAAGAGTCAGTCACAGCTTCAGTTTATCCCTGAGTGGAAGTGGGCGTTCACAGTTTTCCAAGCTCATCTAATCTTTCTGTTTTCGAGCCGATTGTTGAAGTAATAAGCTTCGTCCCTGTCCTTGTCAGTTCAGTAGCTAAAGCCACTCTTCGCTTTACTTGAGTAGCTTCGCCCCTGGAGATCTATCTAGTTTCATTTCAGTTCTTCTTGCTTTCAGTTCTATTACATTTAGTTCAATTCCATCTCTTGGGAGGTCTCTTACAGCCAGTTTCCTTTGAAGTTGGCATTGAATAAGTTGGCAAAGGGAAGCCGGCAGTATCTTTTTCTCAGCCAATGAGAAAGCATGTGGTGGTAAAGCCTGTGAGAATTAGATGAGACTTCTTAATCCAGTTTGAAAGCCTCCAAGTCTCCTTTACTGGGGGTGAGACAATCCATCCTGTTCTTGCATCTAGTTCCATTGCAGGCATTGCTAGTTACACTTTTTTTATGGGTCCAATGAGGGAATACTTATATACGAGCAGTCCATACAAAGCAATCAATGGATAATGGATAGAGTCGAAAGGAATAGGTAAGGTAGGGTCTTATATAGGGCCGGTGGGTGGGAAAGGGTAGGCTTAGAACCAGCTCTAGCAAGAGAGCGAAGGGAGGAGGTACGTGTTCTCGGGCGAGTGCGGACTTTTCGAAGATGTACTTGAGTGGATTCATTCTGGCTATGAGGAATGTAGTTGCAGCGAGCATGTAGTGCCGTAGTCTGTGGGCTGCCCATGTGAGTGCGCAACAAGTTAGTTCCAGAGGGTAGTACCGAGTCTCGCAGTCATTGAACTTCTTGCTAAGGTAGTAGATTTGTTCTCTTTGACCAGAATCATCGTGTTGGCCCAAGACACATCCCATGAAGGAGTCGAGAACCTATAGGTAAAGCAGAAGTGGTCGGCCAGGCTTTGGTGGGACCAGGACCGGTGGATTGAATAGGTATGTATTGATCTTGTTGAATGCTTCTTGACTTCTTCTTTGATTTTGAGGCTCCATTCAGGTTTGAGTCTGCGGAGCTTTTGCTTGACTGGTTTCATGTCTTGTATGAGCGGTAGTTTGTGAACTACTATGTCTGTGTTAAGGCCGGGCATGTCTTGGTACGACCATGCGAACACATCTTGATAATTGGTGAGGAATCTGAGCATTTCCTCTCTCTGATGCTTTTCATAGCGTCATTTCGATCCCAAAGGGGATCTGGCTCCCTAGCTTGGAATTCCATGTTGCAGATAGAAAGACAGGAAGCGCTATTCGAGTTGCGTCAATCAAGTCATTTTCTCCATTAGTGTAGAGGTCCAATCTTTACAGCTGAAGTGAGACCGGAAGAGTATTTCAAGGCATAGTGCTAAGTTTCAAGACATAGTGCTAAGAAAGAGTCAAAGAGGCTAGAATTCCTTCTGTAGCTAATGGAAAATATGAGAATCAGGGGCTTATGTTCGGTCATTCTCAAGGAAATTTCGTATGTTCGGTGATGTGCAGTTTTTGTTTGGTTGCTTATTCCACTTCTTTCAGTGGGAGGAGTTTCATCAGCAGCAGCGAGGTCAAGCCATAGGTACGCTTTACGACTTGAGTCCTTCCTTAGCTTAACGACTGGACTCATCTAAAGGAAAATCGACTCGTAAGAAGCTTAACACACGGTAGTTACGCTTGATTTTAAGTTAAGGCCCAGACGAGAAGACTCGGTTACCGCTCCGAAAGAAAGGCTTCGGTCGTGATAAACAGAGCTCGTCACAAAAGACCAAAGCATGATTGTTCTGTCCCGCCCTCCTATTATGTAAACGTAAGGGGGGTGGTCAGAGTGTTTTTTCTAGTCCGTATAGCCCTAGCGCAGGTACTCCCTTGAAAGAGTGCCGAGCATAGGGCGGAGCAAGCAGTTGTTCCTTGTGGAGAGCGGACAGGCGGCTGGGAAGAGAGTCTACATTCTATCTTTGGCAGGCGGAAGGGACAGGCGCGCGTGAATCAAATCTTTCTTGTGCAGGTATCGGGTATGGAGCAGAGAGCAGAGGAAAGACCAGAGAGAGGGCAGTGCGGTAAGGACCTGGTAGGTTGAGATCAGGAAGAAAAAGGGGAAGAGCGCCATCAATGCCGGGTTCTATAGCCGAGCCGATCAAGAATTCTATAGAAGGTCGGGGGTGAGGTGGGACCTCCGAGTGGTGAACCAGTCCTACGAGTGGGTCGAGAGGGCGATCGTGTTCCGGCCGGAGCTTAAGAACTGGCAATCGGCGGTCCGAGACGGGCTACTGGAGGCAGGTGTTGATCCCTACAGTGGGTTTAGTTTGGATCACTTGGTGGGCATTGGCGGTTCGACGTTTGACAGCTCTGGTCGACGACACACCGCTGCTGATCTCCTCAGCTATGCAACACCTTCCAATATTCGAGTCGCTGTGCACGCAAGTGTTGAAAGAATGATTTTAGCCTCTTTTTCGGCTTATTCCGGGTCGAAGCAATCCGCTATTGGCGTCGTTTATCGTGACCAAACGGGACGATACCACTACGCAATGGTGCGTGAAAAGGGCGAAGTGATGCTCTGCGCCGGCGCCATTGGCAGCCCACAGCTTCTGCTTTTGAGCGGCATTGGGCCGCGGCCATACCTCTCGTCGTGAGGAATTCCTTAAAAACCGTAGGTTTTGACCAAATAAATGTAGGTTTTGCAAAATAATGAATGGTACTAGTGTTTTAGATTGGAGTAAACGACGAGATAAATTGATGAGAATCATTTGTCATTGTTGCATGAAACACCAGATTATTCACAAGACGGTATGTGTAGGCTCTATTTTCTCTACAGATGTAGATTTTGCGAGATAATGGATGGTACTAGTGTATTAGATGAAGTAAACAATGTGATAAATGAATGACAATTATTTGTGATTATTGAATGAAATACCGTATTGTTGTCAAAAACAGTACATGTAGGCTCTATGTTCCCTACAAATGTAGGTCTTACCCCACTAAATGTAGGTTTTGTAAGATAATGGATGGTACTATTGTATCAAAATGTAGTGAACGACAAGATAAATGGATGAGAATTATTTATGATTATTGGAAGAAACACCAGGTTATTAACAAGACAATATACGTGATGGTATATGTAGGCTCTATGTTCCCTACAAATGTAGGTTTTGTCCAACTAAATGTAGATTATCCAAGATAATGGATGGTATTGGCGTATTAGAATGGAATGAATGATGAGATAAATGGGATGGAATTATTTGTGATCATTGGATGAAATGCTAGATTATTGACAAGACGGTATATGTTGGCTCTGTGTTTCCTACAAATGCAGGTTTCGCATGATAATGGGTGTTACTAGCATATGAGAATAGAGTGAACAATAAGATAAATGGGCGAGAGTTATATGTGATTATTGGATGAAACATGAGATTATTGACAAGACGGTATATGTAAGCTTTTTATGTTCCCTACAACTGTGGTTTTTCCCAACTAAATGTAGGTTTTGGAAGAGAATGGGTGGTACTAGTGTATTTAAATTCAGTAAACGATGTGATAAATGAATGAGAATTATTTGTGATTATTGGATGAAACACCAGATTATTGACACGACGAGATACGTAGGCTCTGTGTTCCCTATAAATATAGGTTTATCCTAACTGAACGAAGGTTTTGCAAGATAATGGATAGTACTAGGGTATTAGAATGCAGCAAATAATGAGATAATTGGATGCCAACTATTTGTGATTATTTGATGAAACACCAGATTATTGACAAGACGGTATATGCAGGCTCTATATTCCATAGGAATATAGGTTTTGCTCAACTAAACGTAGGTTTTGCAAGATATTGGGTGGTAATAGTGTATTAGAATGGTGTAAACGATTAGATTAATGGATGAGAATGTTATAGGTAGGT